>JAJHUR010089028.1:0-16948 GCA_027495735.1 Lutjanus campechanus | reverse complement strand
AAAAAAAAAAAAAAAACTGGACAAAGCTATCCTGAAAAAAAAAAAAAGACTCATCCTGTTGCTCCACCAATGGTGGGCTTGTTGTCAAGAGTGAGTTGTGCTTCAGCTGGTAGAGTAATGGTGGTCCATCTATTGGATTAGTGGAGGGATTTCACTGTGGTATTAATCTGAGAAGACAGCAGGCGGCCTGGGCTCTGGGCTCACACTGAGCTGTTGTGTCTCTCAGTCTCTGGCTGTCACTCAGCTCGCTGTTTCACCTCCATCAGACGCACCAACAACACGAACAGGACACCCCTGAGTCGACATGAACCTCTTCTGCTTCTCACTGGTAAGAGAAACACTTTCTGCATCTACTGACCAAGTTGTGTGTGAGTCGCTGAGGGTAAAAGAACTTTACCTTGTGGTGCAAATCTGAGCTTTGTCACCTGCAATACATTAAATATCTGTAAATCAGAGCATGCTGTGTCAGTAAGTGTAAGTGTGGGGGAATGTGTATCACTGAGTGTCAGCCCCTAAGGAAGCTACACATGACCCAAAGACAGGTGAGGCTCCCACTGTTAGTTCTTGTCTTGTTTGTACATTGTCTCAAAATGTAAAAATGCTTCTCTAAACTCATCTGCTTTATTAGGTTTTCCTTGGATGTATACCATCCTTCTACTATATGAGTAGGGTATGACGCAGTACCAATATATTTATGTAATTTAAAGGTACACTATACAGGATTTTTCTGAAAAAATATAGAGAGACAAAGCGAGAGAGTCGTATACAAATAATCCCTCTCAATAGTCATTGTATGTCCTGATTTCCTCATTGTTTTACTGTGCTCGAGACACTTTACCAACCCAAAATGTCAGTATTCAATAACCTGAGAATGAGATTCAACGATCATCTGTTGTTCTAATGTGTCTACAAACAACAACTGAAAAATCCTGTATATTCTACCTTTCCAGTTATGGATTAGTACGTATCTAGGATATAGGAGAAAGCAGAGAAAAAGAGTTGACAAACTGAAGCGACAAGGGTAAAGGAAAAAGTGTGTGGTGGCAGGCGCGCACATAAGCACATGCACCACTCTCACATATGGTCCCTCAGATGCTGCTGCAGCTGTCACACTGCACGTGGGAACAAGGGCATGTATACAGAAACTTGTCTTTAGACAGATGTTGACGAATAATCAGGATTATTAACTAACATCTTGCTACACTAAACAGAAGCTTGAACTGTGATTGCACCGACTGTCCTCTCTGTTGCTGTTCTTCCACATCACGTGTAGATTGACTTCTTGACTGAACTCAGTCATGAGATATTAAAAAAAAAAAAAAAACTTTAAACACATGCAGTTCGGTTCAGGTAATCATTTGGCCCAGTAGAGACTCGGGTCACTTTCATATGTGGTGTGTAAATTTTATTTTTTTAAATATTTTATTTATAGCTTTTACATGGAAAAGAGACATAACATTAAGGTAGTCAACAGACAGGAAATATGTGGTCCTAAATTTGATCCAGATCTATATTTTTTTTACAATGCAACCTCACTGTGAACAATCACAGAAGTATTCATGCAACTTTTTTTATGTCACTCATCAATCCTTCCACTCCACAGTCCGACACATCCACCGTCACATCCACACACCCCTCTGTAGCACCCATTGCTCTACAAATAGCCTTATGCCTATGTCTTCTGAATATATTATACATGTTAGAAAATAGTTGCTGAAAACATGTGAAAAGACTGAGAACTATGTGCTACTGAATTGTGGAGACAGACCGGTGTTGTTGTTCACAATTTCTGTATTCAGGATTTTTTGGGTGGACCTGAAACATAGATTGATGATGGAACCATGGTCCCCCAACACTATATAAGGCCCACAAACCAACACACATGACACCACCTCCACCTCCCCTCACCTGCTCATTGTCAGTTACAGACGTACCTTCAGCGACTCTCCAGCTTCAGCTCACTTCAGTTTCAACAACACAGCACAGAAGAAAAAAAAAAACCATCCTGTCACTGTCCTCTGGCTCTGATGGCTTAAATATATCTGGACACGTCCAATAGAGCTGCTCGACGGAATATCCATGTTTCAGGTGGTTTTGAGGTTGTAGTGGTGTTTGACACTGAGACAACAGAGCAAACACGCCCCCAGCATTTCAGAGCAGAGAACTGCTCATTTTTTCATGACTTTAAGACCTAATTTTAGCGATTTTTTTTTTTGATCATTCAAAATTGACTGGGTGGTTAATGTTTCTGTGGTGTCACATACAAAGACCACACATTTATTGTTGCTTTACACGATCTTCAAAAATTTGGCTCTGTTTCTCCTCGCCCTTGTTATGATCTGCTCACAAATTTGATGGCTTCCACTACACATCAACTTATAAATGAAACTGTAAATGCTGATTTCAGTGGCCTCCATGTTTACCACTGTACGACAATGTGCTGCATGTGAAGTCTTTGTTATTGTACTTTTGCACATGTAGGCCTTTTTTTTAGGACTGTGACCAGTTCACACTGGAATCTGATATTGGCCATGTAAACAGCCAAAAAAACAACAACAAAAAAACCATCACATCTGAGCAATAAATCTGAAATGAGCACAAAGACTTGCAGTGTGAATGTAGCAGAGAAGTGGGGTAAATGATGCTGTACACTTGAAATAAATATATACACACATTACATGATTATATCACATGGAAAATTCAACATATTACAGAAATTAAAGGTATGACTAAAGGGAAGCAGTTGAAATTCAGTCAAAGAATGAAGGCAATGAGACCTAAATGTACACGTTATTCATTATAACTCAAACCTAAATGGGCTGATCCCATAAACGGTTGATAATTGTGAACCACCACACCTTCCCTTGTTGCCACCAGCAAAGGGCGCCTGTCCAGTACACAGATAAGATGTCATCGCACAGACAAGATGAGAAGAATGAAGAGCAATATTGGTTGTACATTCCTCGAAGGAATTCAAACAAGCCAAATACATTTTAATCCATGCTGAAAAATGAATCTGCTCTGAGAAATTCCAATCCTCGCCTACATCCATGGTTGACAAGCAAATATAGAGGAGCTTTGGTGCAGCATTAGCAGCATATCCCAACAGTCATATCAGACGCTCATAACTCTGATTGTGATGCTGTGCGTCTGTTCACTGGGAAACATAGACTTACGTGGGCTGTGTCATTTCTGCATGTTTTCTCAGCTTCAGGCTTTTTTAAAACAAATTTAAACTGATGTGTGTGCTTTACAGTTGTGGAGGATTCATTTTAAATTCCTGAAATGCGGGAGTGTGAGGATTGACTAAGCTGTCAATATGACTTCTTTTTTTTTACCCCTCACATAAAGCATGTAACCTGTTAAACCTACTTGATACGTGCCCCTCATCACAAGTACTCATCAGACTTAATCCAACAGGATAAATGAAATCCATTCACAAATTGCGCCTGCTCCCAAAGTTCAACTGTCTAACAGCTGTGTGTCTGTCCGTCTGTCCACATGGCATCAGGAGGGGTCTATGGACAGCCTGTATGAGGCGGTGCAGCAGAGCTCCAGCGATGGCCCCCCACCGCCCATCCCCAGCCGCTCCTCCAGCCGTTCATGCAGCCGTTCCTGCAGCCGCTCTTGCAGCCCAGCGGTCCTGCTGGATGACAACACAAAGTGGCGAGGCTCCGGAAGATCCATTTCTATGGTGAGAATGATGCTTACTGTTGTACAACTACATACTGTCACTACAATGGCAGCTCTATGTATGCAGCATCTGAGTCCAAGATAAATTTTACCTACTGAGATAATAGAGGTTATCGTTTTGTATCACATTGGATCTATCGTATCATATTGTATTTGACCTTTTGCATCTATTGTATTGTATCGTATTGTATTGGTATCATTGTATGAAATGATGCCATTTCAAATTGTTGAGAGGTTTTCAATATAAAAGTTGGTAAAAATGATTTCAGTGTGTGTCTCAGTACTTTCCAAACATTTCTAGCACATCAAAAAACAAAACAAAACAGTACACTGATAGCCATGGCAATTTTGGTCACTATATTCATGATATGAACTTTTCATACAGTTTCCTCCCTAGTCCATACACATGCATGTTGTACAGATCATGAATGGTGGAGCTATGTGAGCAGTCATGACCAGATTTTATGGGGTCATTTCTCAGAGGAATTGGGACTTTTGGGCTCCACCAGATTGTACCTGTAAAACAAAGCTGATTATGAAATGATGAACAGAGCCGGTTGACAGCTGCTGCTGCTGCTGCTGCTGAAGCCAAACAATTAAGACATTTTAATTCAAGCTGGTCATGTGAATTAAAAGTCACTGATGCCATACCAGTGAGTCAAAGGCTTGCACTGTACATATTTGAATGTTTATTGCACAAATTGTTTTTATATTTTATCCATTATTCCTTTCCTCTTTTATTTCTTACGCCTGCCTGTTTGTTCATACATTACTGTGTATTTTACTGTTATGTTTGATGTGTAAAGCACTTTGTAATGCTGGTTTTAATAAGTGCTATACAAATAAACTCTTATCATATTAAATCTGCCTGAAAATGCTTTGGTTTCTTTCAGGACATGCCTCAGATGCAGGGAACCAATTGTAATAAGAAGAAAAGAAGGTGAGTTCACCAGGGAATTAGAAGCAAACATGCTAACATTGGTTTTTAGCTCACAGGTAAATATATTTTATATTGTGTGACTTGTTTCTTCACTAATCATGTCATTCTGCTGTAAACAGACACTGAACATTGAATTAAGAACATTATAATCCTGCCAGGAATTCAGGGCTTTTGTGTGTCTCTAACCTTCTTTCTGTTTCTTTTGTTGGATGTGCGTGCAAACTGCTGTGAAAATCTGCCATGCAAGTGAAAGGGCTTTCCCCATAGAGTAATAATATGGCTTGAAAGGCTCCCTGTTTATTTTCACTGAGGGTTAATACTGTAAATCCTTCCTGCAGCAGAGCAGACAGGCTCTTCAACAGCGCTTCCCTCCTCATCCTCATCTTTGGCTCATTTGGTTTCGCCAATGCAACGCTGTACTTTAGGAAGAGGGATTGACAGCCCATTAGACACAATTGAAAAAGCTTTATATATATTGTTTAGTTTGAATGGTAGTGAATGTTTTTTGAGAAACAGGGCCCTGTGGACTGTTGGGCCAGCAGAAGGCAGATTATGGCTTTAGGCTAGTTGGACTAAGCGGATTCAAGGCCCACCTACTTAGAGGCCCCAGTCACCTCAACACCTTTACTCCCCCGGCTTTACTTTAAAAGAAGTGCTACTTTGTGGTCACAACGTGGTCTCTCAGCCCAGAGAAAAAGTAGATCATGCACACAGAGTCACTCTGCACGACACCAACCGCCTTTCTCACGATGAGACTTGAGCTTTTACCCTCATGTTCTCTGATATATGTGCTCTGGTCGTCTTTTTTGCCAAGTGTCTGTCATATTTTGATGTTGTGTTCACTAGAGCTGTAACGAGTTATCAATTCATTGGTAAATGTTAAATTAATTGCTGACGAGCAGCTCAACTTTCTATTTTTTTTTAAATTTTTATATTGTTCATACTGTGTGAGTTCTTGCTGTTTTTAATTTTCATCTGTTTATATCTTGCTTTTTAAAAAAACTTACTTTTTGCTTTTTTAAAACTAATTCTTCTTTCTTTTTCTTATCTGCTAGCTGATGTAATAATGCAAATTTCCCCACTGTGTGACTAATAAATTATTATCTTATCTCATTAGATCAGATTAGTTGTTTGGTCTATTAGATGTCAGAAAATGGTGAAAAACGCAGATCAGTATTTCCCAAAGTCCAACATGATGTCCTCCAATGTCTTGTTTTGTCCACAAACTAACAATATTCAGTTTACTGTCATAGAGGAAAGTGAAGGATTATAAAGAATTAATCTGAACTATTTTGATAATCGATTAATCGGCTTGAGTAATTGTTTTAGAAAAAGGTAGAGAAACCAGAAAAGTAATTTGGTGGTCTCTGTTTTTGATGGACCAAACAATTAATTAATTAATTGTTTGGGAACATAATTGACAAATTCATCAACAATGAAAGCAATCATTAGTTGCAGTTCCATTTTTAACTGACTTATAAAATCATATCAGTGGGGTTGTTACGGTTTGTTGTCAGACTAAAGGGCTAGAAAACATCTACTCAGATACTTATTAAACTGTGCAATTTATATTTCTTTATCAATTTAATTTCAGAACACATATATCCAAATCAGCATCAGATAATGAAGCACTTGGTGAGTACAAACAATTGCCTTTGTGTTTGTCAGTGTTGGATTCATATAAAGACTTGCATAGGTTCAAAGGGGTTTGATAGCAGCTAGACAGTCATTAGTGTTTGTAGTGTAGAGTAAATGGACATAATGACACAATGACACTGAAAATAACCTCAGCTCCTGTGTTGTCCCATGCATTCACTTGTATAATATACTTTCAAGAAGACTGCAGTAAAATAATAAACTTTTTCAAAGCTACTATGAACATGCTGTTGTTTATTATTCAGACTAAAACCTCCGATAACCCACGGGACCGCCTGTCTGTGACTCAGAAAACGATTTCATTCAGCCTGATGTGTCCCTGTGACCTCCTCTCACCCCGACTTTTGACTTAAAATCCTCAATGTCTGTGATTTGTGTCCCTTCACGGCAGATAACCCCAGCTGTAATACTGCAGTCTGGCAGTCCGCCAAGAGCCGAGAAGATTTAGTCCACATCACCAACAATCACAATGAAGGTAAATAGGAAATAAATAGGTTAAGCTCATCTATATGCCGGCATTCGTTTGGACTCTCAGCATGACGTCTGAAGACGTGGGCTGGGTTTTCCAACTAATTCACTGACAAAATTTCATCTCAAACCATCGGGTATTTAATAATGTTGCACAGGCCTGCAGTGATCATACAGGATGTTAAACTCAAAGCAGTGGTACTCCTTTTCTGATTCACTGTAAACCATCATAAAGGAATCAAGTGGAATCAACTTTTCTCATAAACCTAAACATAACATAAGTAAACTACAGTATATTTTAATACTTACAAGTTAAATCTATTTTACATGTTTTGTTTTTATTTTCAGACCACTTCTGAACATGAGTTGTTTTGATTTAAAGCCTTTTGAGTCAAATTAATGTACTGCTCTGAGTTCACTCAACTCATTAAATTAGGATTTGAAAGACACGTCATCATTAGCAGACTTCTGAGTATGCAATTGTTTGCATTTTGTTAAAACTTTTTCTCTTCGTTTTGTAGATGATTTCTTTTCATGCTAATGAAAACAATGCAAACAACCATGATTAAACACACTTAGTTGATCAATTTAAGATCTTGAGCTTATTAAAATTGAATGTTTTCTCAAGTTCTCATAACTTAACTCAAGTGATTTGATTTCAAAACTCATAAGATGTCTTTGAGGCAGTTATTCAACCCATTAACTCACATTTTAAGGCAGCAGGGGGCTTATGTTTATGTTAAGTTGAACCAGCTTAAAATTATATACAGTGTTGGGGACATTTTGAAATCACTCTATTTGATCAGATTGGCTCCAAATAAACATTGGAAATACATTTTTGCACAGATTTTCTCCCCCATCACTTATATATATTAGGATGAGATCTCTTGATGTCTTGATGTGAAAAGAGACAGTGATTACAACAAGCAAAACCCGATTCAGTGTTCATACCTGACTATTGACCATTGGAAGAATTTTGAACTTGTCCATTAACCCTGAGGAGTAGAGAAATACATGAATGAATCAGCTTCCTGAGTAACTTCGTCTTTCTTAGTTTTGGCTTTTATTTCCTTTTCCCAGTTTTTCACTAACCTGATGACATACTGTAATGTCTTGTGTTGCTGTAGTGACGAGGAAGACCAAACACAGAACAGAAACCAAAGACGGGAAAGGAGCTCATCATTCTGGCACAAAGAAAAAGGAGAAACCGCCCTCGAGCCAGGTTAGAATGAAAAACTTCCCTGCAGTCTCCTCAGCCAGTATTACTTATTAAGCATCTCACTCAACAGATATTTTCATGCAAATGCGTTGCAATGATGCAACGCTAATGAAATGTTCTGCTACATTTAAACATAAATTCCTTACAGGCTTTTTGCAAAGCATGAACCTGTTTTGAGATCCTCTTGTCCCTCTGTTACAGTAAAAATGTGCACGATTGTTTGTGAATGGACCATTCAAAGTTGGCCCTCCTCCCCAGTTAAACCGATGAAAGAGGTAGAGAGTGAATGAGGGGAGGGAGTGACTGGCCTCAGTGAGATCAAAATAGTAAATCTGAGAAATGAAACGCTATTATCTGATTGGTTCATAATGCTTACGTTCTAACGCACAAATAAACCTGCACACAACACCAGACTTTGCATAAATACAGCAGAAGTGAACCTTCATCCTTTTGCTGTGTCCTCTCAGTCTGCTCTGCCTGTGTGTGTGTGTGTGTGTGTGTGTGTGTGTGTGTGTGTGTGTGTGTGTGTATAACACTCTCTGCAGCTCTCACAGAGAGCAGAGGGGAGAGACAGAATATGATGTAACCATTGGTCACTATATCTTCATAGGTTCCCAACCTCACAACATACACTCTGTTATTGGCTGGAGGCTGCACATCACTGCCAAAGGTTAATGTCTAGAAAAGTCCTGAACATAGCAAAATAAGAAAACACAGGCAGACAGAACCATTTTTTAAGGAAAATCCTGCGTAGTTCGCCTTTAAAGCACATAATATGACCTGTCAAAACACCCTCATTTATATCTCTGCACCGCTGTTATTGATACAGCACTAAATAAAATTATTGCCTATCACAGACTGGTGCATCTGTGCCCAGCCTGACGTTTGAGCAGCATTAAACTTGAGGAGTTTCAAGCTGTCACCTGCTTGTGACATCCACAGAGCCTCTGGTGGCCTAAATGGCACAATCATTTAACACAAATGCTGATTGGGTTTTAATACAGTACAGATGGTCCAAAGAGGGTACTGCTCCCTGTGTAATCTCTGGGCCACATGGTGGAGAGAGATGCGAAAACAAGAGGAGGACTGTCTCTGTGTGTGTGTGTGTGTGTGTGTGTTTGTATGTGCGTGTGTGTGTTTGGGGTTAGAAGGGTTTAGAGGCCTCATGCCAGGTCACCCAGTGCCCATTCTGACTAATGCCCATCATAGTGAGAAGCAAACAAAACAGAGCTTGCCAGTAGTGGATCAGCAGCAGCTTTCTGCACCTCACAATGCAGCTCTGCTGCTAAAGGGACCAGTGACCTAAATGGGATTTGGTAGAAGATATTATTGTGTCTATCCTTTTTATAAATTACCATCAAAAATTTGCAGCTAGAGGCTCTGTGAGGCAGAGCAGCATGTTAGCATGCTAACATTTAATTAGCTCTAAAGACAAACCACAAATGATGGTGATTAGGTTTAGTAGTTTAGTTTAGCAGGTGTTTGGTCATAAACTAAAGTACTGGAGAAATAATAAGTTTAAACCTGATGATAGTGCAAGACAGAAAGTGGGGGGAAAACCCCCACACCAGGACACCAGCACTTTCATTGCTGGTTACTGTTGGAGGAAGGAGTAAGCCTCCAGGAGCTCTTTAGAAGAGACTCATTTTATGTTCAGCATATTAGCTTAGAACCATAAGCATCACAGCCTAGTAACAGCCCAGCTAGCAAAAGCCTTGGCACACGTAGAGGTGTGTGGTGCATTGTTTATGTTGTAGTACAGAACATGATAAACATATATGTAAGCTCTGAGACAAGTGTAAAATTCTAATTGCCTTAATTGTGGTGGAAAATGGGACAATTTTATTGTGAATGTTGGTTACTGGTGTTTTGCACATATTTGCCAGAACTTGGGACACCCAGCTTAAAACCTCTACAATCCCAGAAAAAATGTGAGGTTGGATCACTGTATGAAGTGATGACCAAGGTTACAAAAAAATCCTGAGGGAGATGTGAATGTTTGTACCACATTTCATGGCAATGTAAACATCATAGTGGTAGTAAAAGGAAAGTCAGAGGTTCACCAAAGTTGGTGGAAACTATCCTCTGGGTACCAGGAATGATGGCAACTGACCAAAGGATCAACGCTGCAAGCTCTGCAGTTATGCTGCTTGCATTACTGTGGCGAAATAAGACTTTTTTAAATTGCCATTAGGGATCTATTAATGTTTTATTGAAAAATCACAAAATGTGTCACATTTTAGAGATTTAGGAATGAAAGTATTTATGTGCGTCATGTGTTGTATCTCTCCAGAGTGCCCATGCCAATGGCATGTCGACAGAGTCCAAACCTGCTGTCAAAAGAAGCCAAAAGCCTGGAAAGAAACCAGGTGGAAAGAATGGGAAGGAGGGGTCAAAGAAAAGCCATAACGCCACAGGTGAGACCACTCTCCGCAACAACAGTAAGATGAGGGCACTGTTCCACTACTCTCTCAATGAAACTGTCCTTTAGTGACCCATGTATGATTAAATGACCAGTCTATGACTAAACTAAACTTATGCTTACAGTGGCAAAAGGACGCCCATGCAGCATATGTTAAAATGTAGCAACTTTAGTTTCTTCTCTGAATTCTGAGTTGTACTTCTTCTTTTAAGTGTTGCAACACCTCCAGTGTAGGTGTCTCTGGTGGCTGCTCAGCATAGGTAGACAGAGGGACACTAACTTCACACAAACTTCCGCTCAAACTACACACAGTAGCTACAAAAGTCAACACTGCAAGAACTCTGTCTGTTTGGCCGCTTTGCATTTCATCCTTCTCTCTTTCCGGTGCTGCTGGTCTAGTTTCACAGATGGTTTTCTCAATCTAGCAAAGCCATTTCCAAAGCAAAATGTCTCTTCAGTGTCTTTGCTACTTTTCTGTTGTAAAGTAAATCTTTAGAGAGACTAAAGGGAAGTTTTGTAATGGTGTTATGACACCGAAGAACAGAACTATGAATCACTCTCTGCTGTAATGAATTTTTGCTGTACTAACTCCTCAACATGACGCAGAAGTCTGACTGCAGTTGAAATTGGGTTAAATATGACTTCCCCAGTCTCAGGAAGATGTCAAATGTCACTTTTCCATTTATATTTTCTTCTGTCTTCTCTCTCAGTGCACTGCCCACCCTCTGCTATGAGCCCACCCATGGGACCCCACTATCTGGACGTACCATACAGGTCAGACAGAAGACCCTACCTGGGCAAGTCCTCCACCCTCCCCGCTCAGGAGAACACAACCCCTGGCCGATGCACAGAGATGGCCATCCTCCCTGGTGGAGCAACACCCACCCACACCTACCACCAGCGCTGGAGCAACCCTGGTGATGGCAGCCCTGCCTGGGGGGCTGTCCAGCACACCTGCCGCAGGCCGCTCACAGAGTACCGTGTGTACTCCCATGACTTCGCCACACCGAATGGGAAGGAGTGGGACGGAAGACAGCAGCAAGGGACGGCCCAGGATGACAGCTTGAAACAGGACTGTAAACCCCAGATTCCCCCAAAGGTGCCACGATCGATCACAGATGTGGATCTATCAGAACCAAATGTGAGTTCCCGCTGGCGGATTTGTGTCTCTGAAACCATCAGTTAGTCTTTGAAAGAGATCTGAGTATGCTCAGAGTCACTGCTGCACAATTCTGATGCTTAAATGGATGCTTAAAGGATAGTTTGGATTATTCAATATGGGGTTGTATGAAGTGCAATAGTCAGTGTATTACCTACAGTAGATGGCGGTTGACATGCCCCCACATGGAGAGGCGGAGAGGGGCACCAGCACAGAAGCTAAGCAACAGACTGCTGTGAACGGGGTCAGCAGCAAAACAAATTTTTAAAAAGTCCACCTAAAAAAAAAATCAATTTCAGTTCAAGAGTATGCTACATTTAGAATATATTCACTGCTTTACTTTGCAGTCAGACAGCATTTTTGCTGTTATGTAAGCCAAATATCACTCTTTCCAAACCAACCAAATACTGTATGATGACAGTGAAAACAGTCATTTTACCTCACAGAACATGGGAGTTACTGTTGTGTTAGTTAGTTCGCTGACTTCAGTGAATCTGAACTAACCTTTTAAAACACCCAAGTCACACAATAACACAAAAAACTAACAAATCGAGGGACCAACAACGCCCATATACAGCAAAGTAAAACTGAGAAGATTTTCCAAAAATAGTGTACACTTAAACTGATATTTATTTATTTAGGTGGACTTTTTTAAGTGGCGGAAATAGTCTTTACATTTACACTGCAGAGGTGCGTATTGCAATTTTACAGTACTGGTCACTTTGCAGCTCTAATGAAGTATCTTACTTAAAGCTGTGGTAGGCAACTTGAACACACAATGCAAAACCTTCTACCTTCTGCCTAATGATGCACCAAACATGCTCACACATTTTCTTGGGTGTTTTTGTACACAGTCGCTGTGATAGCCTAGTTACCTGATAGCTAACCATGTTTGGCTGTGTGATTCAGACTATAACTGTTTTTTTGTTTGTTTTTAACTACACAAAGGGGCAGGTGCTCACACACATATTTTTAAAGGAACTCTTCAATTAAATATTGCCAGTGACACGCAGTGGTCAAAATTAGTTATTTCAACCAAAATGATAATATTCCCTGATGCAGCTTTAAAGTAACCTTAACTTTTTTGCCATTGTGATGCATTTTTGATGCACTTGTGCCCCACATGCTGTGACACTATCCTTGAATGGGTCTCTTAAGGATACTGATAACCACCACAACATTACACAGTTTTGGTGTCATAATTTAAACCCCACAGACTCAGTGGCAGGTCCATGTCGTCCGGCATTTGAAGAAGAAATGTGTTGGATTCAGTTGGAAATTCATTTCTACATTAATCTCAGACTCTCCCATTGGGATTCTTTCAGTCAGTTGCTGTTCAATATGGCAAGTTCAATGGTCTCTCAGTGCTAATACCACACAATAGTGCAGATTGACCTTAAGGTCAGTGCCTTTGCGTGCATCTCCTCTGCTGCTGATACCCAGTGAGCACGTGCAGCCTGTGTGACACAAAGCAGTTGTGAAAGCTTAACATGACTTGGGAGAAAATTGTCTCAGATGAAAAGGATGATCCGGTGTCAAGATTACAAGATCCCTATGGATCTATAGTGTCATTGGTTCTTAGAGATAAAATGTCATTTCATTAGACATGAAACCTCTTAAGAGTGTAGACAGAGATTGTGCTCTGCTCACTGCCAAATGTTAAACTACGAGCTACTATTTAGTACTTACTTCTCTGATATTCTAAATATGCCAAACTTTTACAATTTATAATAAACATATGGTGCTGTTTTTGGCAAATCCAAGTTCTTTTCACTTCCTCAGTTCTATCTGAAAACTATTTTAAACACCCCTCCCTTAACAGCACTTATTTAAACAATGATCAGGTGACTTTTTCAAACGACTGATATTTCATTTTGAACAATTCAGATGAACAACTGCCTCTCCTGGGGGCTTCTGAAGTAATAGATTAGAAACCTTAATCTGGATTGACAGGAGTTTACAGCTGATTGCAAACCATGGGATTAAGCAATGGTTTTGTGTGCAGAATTCCCTTTTCTTCAAACCCCCCACAATGTAAACACAGTGGCAAATCCCCGCATGGCAACATCAGAGCAGTGACTAACAGCTCTGTAGGATCCTGTGAGTCAAACAGTGGGGTGTCCGTGTTTATAAAGTTATTATTAGGTTTGGTTATTTTGTGATTTTAAATCACAAATCTGCAGTAGAATATTCTCATTTGACAGTGAAGTGTTTCTAAGGCAAAAAAATTGAAATGTATTCACTTCTAAAATGAGAGCAGAGACAGACCGGAAAGTGTTTCGACACAGCAAAGTTTCAGCTGTTCCTCTGTCATACGTCAGTACTTCCTCAAACGTAGTCACCCCACATTAAGAAATGACCACAGAAGAATAATTACTCCAGCATCATTTACCAAAACCAGGTTCCCCTTTGCTATTAAGGGAAATTTTGAGGAATATTGATATGAATGAAAGAATTTCATATTTATCCATGAAATTAAAAAGAACTGATTGTATGGTAAAGGTTTATGGGCATGTAGAATAATTGTTAGTTACAGTTATTTTGCGTGAATGTAACCCTTATGGATGATGATACACTCCAGTGGTTAGTCTAAGTTACACTCTGAGCAGATCAACCACAGTTATACACAGTAGCAGGTATAAGACAAGCTCATTCTCACCAGGATATCTGAAAAAAAAAAACAGATACCACAATTATAAAGCCTAAATACAGACGTTCCTGGAAGTGGTTCTTGATGTTTTTGTTGAGTGGGCCACAAAGTGCACACACAAGCACTTGAATTTTCCCCTTTCAAAGCAATACTGCTTCGAGAGAGAGAGAGACAGTGCCAATTGCCTCACATCCTGTGTTGTAAGGAAGTGGGCCAGCCAGTCCATCAGACAGGCCGCCTGAGCGCTAGTTAACACTTAACTGTCAGGAGAGTCGGGTAAAGACAAGAGAGAAGCAAGGACCTAGATTTGAGATTAACCTTAAAACAGGAGAAAATGTTGCAGAGGGCGGCTTCCAATGTGTCAGACAAAGCAAAGAGCAACAAACCAAAGGTAGGTGAAACTCTAAAGAAAATATAAGTATACTGTAGCAGCTGCTGAGGCAAGATATGACATTTTGTTGAAAACTAAGATGTTTAAATCTGACTTCTAACAAGGTCACTTTAAAAATTATCGAAAAAAGTGTGTGTCTGAGAGAGAGAGCTAAAAATCATAAAAGCTGCAGTTGAAGTTAATGTATAACTTAATGTAGTAAGTATACTTTAAGAATAATACATTTTTATTTTGAAAGGATGAACAGTGATCAACGACTAAAAGACTAGTTGACATAAGGTGAAGTTTTTTGCCCACTTTTATACAGTCAACTGTATTTTCCAAGGGAATTTTCAGAAGGTAAAACCAACAAGCAACAATGACAGTAAAATACAAACCATGCAATTCACAAAAACTGAAAATTAGGCTTTAAAATGAAAACCCTTTAATTCTGCTGCTGCATTTATAGACAGTGGAGCAAAATGTGGCCCTGGCAGACGCCGCTGCATTAAATCAATCCGAAGAGGGCCGTCTAGGAGTATGGAGCTCATATTTAACCAGGATTTCCAGGGATTATTCATTTATATAATTATTTTGGTGCTCTGCTGTGGACATGATGGGGAGTTGGAGGAGATTATAATGACTTTTAGTTTTATGAAAAATTGGAAAAAAGGGACAGAATTAAAACAGAGCCAGAGTAAAGCCACTATGAGTGCACATCAAATGTGATCTGAGGACACTATGTATTCATCTGCTCATTTTGAAGACTGACAGGTTTGTCATTGCATCAGTATAGAGACCAGTGTTCTCTCTCCTACCACTGAACTGCTACATGATTTAACACGACCACAAATGTATCACATACTTTACAAGCTCTCATTTTGAAACTCTCTCTGTCTACCTACAGTACATATATATGTGCACATATATATGTAAGCTGTAGGCTGTCCTTAATAGACAATAAAGTAAAAGTAGACAGCTGAATCCACTGTAAAGCTTCAATGGTATTTCATCTGTGAGATCCACTCACGACAGGTCATAGAATGAAGACGCAGCAAGTTTTTAAAGGTTTCTGAGCCTCGAGACAGCTGGCACAAGGACTCACAAGTGCAATGACTTGATATTATGTAATGCTGTCAAAGCTTGCTGCAAGTTGTCTCTATAATTCTTTGTCTTTGTCTTTCAATCCTCCCCACAGCGCTCCACAAGCTTCGGCAGGTTTGAGGGTCTCAGACACCATTCATCACAAGCCAAACCAGAGGAAAATGGAACAACTGTGGTTTGTAGATTTATTTATTTTCATTTCATCTGTATATGCACAATAGAAAAAAGAAACTTGCCGCCTATAGGTTGGCTATAATTAATATATGCACATATATAAATATTTGCAGCTATGGTGCTGCAAGGTGTTTTGAATTTTAAAGAAATTACATCGGAAAATAAATCCCATGCTGGGAAAAACCCTCTGTTGCACAGGAAGTAATGAATTTTTTGTTTATGGAGCAGAAGTACAATTTGTTTGAACAAAAAGTGAGGAGATTTGAGAAACATGAGCAATTCTAAATATACTGTCACATTACTATATGTCCTAAACCAACTGTCTTTATACAGCTCACAGAAGAATGTGAGAGCCTGGACCCAAACAAATCAGCTGGACTTGGGAAGAAAATGAAGGCAATTTCACTGACCATGCGAAGAAAAATGGGCAAAAAACATGCCAAGTCTTTCTCTGAGGAGACAGTGAGTAACTGAAAAACACACTTGCATACATTTTTGTTAAATCAGCTTTTGATTCATACATATAAATTCAGAATTCAAAAGTACAGATAAAGCAGAAGTCCAGATTGACTAACAAGCACTTTAGTTAACAGCAAACTTTAGCTGTATTTCGCGGGAGTTTTATCACGTTCATCTCTTTTAAACCCACATCCTCACCGGTAATATTTAAATGACGCACTTCATTCTGACCTACATTGAAAAATGTCTGTGTTGTGTTTTACTGTAACACAGATGGAGAGATAACATAAAACTTTTGCCAAGCTGTGAAACTTTCACAACCTACATCCCTAACCAAGGCTCTCTGCTTTCTCTGCTCCGTTTTCTTTTGCTTTCACATGGACTCTCTTGATCAGTTTACTGGAGTTTGCACATTTTTGCAGCTTGGAAACCAGATGAATTTGTCAAGCTCATGTTTGCATTTGCTCTGATTCACATTTTGGCACATTTGGCAGATCTGGTCAATTCACATTTGATATTTGACCCTTCCTAAGTCCCACCCCTTTTAGAACGTTGACCAGCTTTCTTCTTTCCTGTTTCCTGTACTTAGATATGCTATGTGCCAGACTCAGCTATGTTTAAAAGACAAAAAAAA
>JAJHUR010089025.1:13216-85291 GCA_027495735.1 Lutjanus campechanus | reverse complement strand
GTCACATAATAAAACATATTTGTACGACAAGTTGCACAATAAAGACACAACGTTTACGAATCTCGCGAGAGTCAGAACTAGGGTTCCCATGTAAACACGACCACATCGGTCTATAACAATGCCCATACAGTACAATATAACTCTCATATAAACACTGAATTCGTTCGTTATAGATATATTAACAGCAAATCTACATAGCTAACTATACATAACATGCTCTTATCATTTTTACTTAACGTTAGCTTAACATCTAGTATGTAACTAACTAACTAACTAACTAACTAGTTAATTTAACTGACCGCTCGTTGACTGTGCACTTTAATGTCAACAATTAATAAGTAATCCTATAAACAGCTTAACTACTTAGTTGACAGCTGGCCAGTTTAGAAAGCTATTTATCAGGCTCATTTAACGCAGTGAAATGTTAGCTGTAAATTGATGTTAGCTTACCTGGAGTTGAGCTCCAGTTAGCCGTGCTTTGATGATCTAAGTTAGCTAATAATGTTGATCTGTCCCTGTCCTGAAGACTCGGCGGTTAATCCCGGGAAATTAACGTCAGTATCGTCAGTTACAGTTCAAACCCCTCCGAGGCTTTACGGTAAATCCAGCTGGTCTGAAAACAAGACGCCTACGTGTGAAACTTCTTCGCTAAACGAGAAACAGAAACCGCTGTATACCTGTGTAATGGCTGCTCTTTGAACACAGGTAGGACACAGCAGGGAGGACCACTAGATGAGGATTTCTCCTTCCGTGTATTTCTGGATCATTGAGTTACCTCAGCGGCAGCAGCTGCAGCAGCTGTAGCATGGCATCGTGCTCTGTTTTAGGAAGTGTGGGTTTTACATGGGGCGGACTCTGATCTATAGGCTGGATGATACGGAAATACTGTAAAGTGCAAACTTGACAGTTTTTTCCATGCCTGAACCGCCGACTGTGATGTGTAAAAATACACCGAGGAGGAAGGGGGACATGCCAAACCATACTCTGGCATCCTGAGGCACCCGGAATCATTTTTGTTCCTAGTTTTAACTTCACACCAGTTTCAGCCTGGAAAAGAAGAGATCCGGGATATTACAACAGCATATAGGGTTCCTGGGGGTAATTGAAGGGAAACTACAACTGAACTTCCACCCTACTATTCTCACGTATTTGGATGGACAGTCATCATATCAACAAGCATATCAGTATCATAAATTTGATGACAAAAAAGACTCACGCCTTTCAACAATATTTGATACCTTCCCCCAAGTCCAAAGATTAAAAAGTAATGATCTTGAAAAATTGTGCCACAAATCAATTAATTTCCCTTTATTTCCTGAAACAACTAACATTAATTCTCAAGTTAACACTTCTTCAGATGCACTTTGTTTGAACCAATCCAACAGCATCCAATCAAGCTGAAGGAGAGAATCCTGCAGAACTAATGATACATTTCTGAGCATTACATTACATCACACGAGATAATTTCATGCTTGTGCTAAAACTATGGCATTAATAAAGTACATTGTGACTTCTTCATGAATCAAAACTCGAAGTTTAGGCCTTGCCTGTCTGTCCCAAGATACATTTGAGAGTATCAGGCCCTGAACTTCCTATTTGGAGTTCATCCACAGTGAGAGTCACACTTGTTGTTTTTAGAGATTTAATCCAGATGGGATTTAACCCTCATAAATGTGCAGATGTGATTGTGTTCCGATGTCCCTGTAAAGTCACCATGAGTGCTGTCGTTATGTCCTCTCAGTTGTTCCATTCATAATTACAGAGCAGTTCCAGGGTTTCACTTTGGATCACTACAGTCTGTCTCTCTGCCATTCAGCATGAGAGACAAATCCACAAATCTGACCTGTAAAATATAATTTGATGAGTGATTTGATTAGTTGTTGGAGTATATTTCTCCTCTACTGTCAACTGAAACCATATAGTTTATCATAGTGATATAGTTGACTGGTACACATGAACTTGTCCTGATAAGAATATGCAGGCATGTGCAGTTTATGCAGAAATTAGGAAAAACACAGACTGGGCAGGTGATCTTTGGGATTTGTAGTTTACTACATTTGTCCCTGAGGCTGTTAAATCTTTGTTGCAGCAATGCACCAATCCAAGTATTTCTCTCCCAATACCTATTCCAGTACCTCAGCTCAGGGTATCTGCTGAGTACCATTATGACACCAGTGCCCTCTTTTTCCCAAAAGGTTTACAAATTTAAAATCTGCAACTCATTGGAACCTTGGCTCTCTGCAGGTTTATTTCAGTCAGAAAATTTCTTGTGAGTCACAAGTTAAATCATTTTTTTAATTACAGTGACTGAAATAATAATGTAGATTAACATAATTTAATTTAATTTAATGTTCATATGTGGTTTACTTTTTGACCAACTTTTCCATGGTTACTCTCCAGTCTCATACTGCAGAGACTGTACAGTATGTGTCTCTGAGTGTCACGTCTTTGTTGCTGAACACGTTTTGCATGTAGGTGGGTTCAGTTAAATGGGAAGATTTTGCACATGAAGTTCAGCTAATCAGACAACCTCATTGTCTATGTATTTATATCATTTATCTCACAAATAATGTGCAAGTTTTTTATTTTTTTGTTGAATGTGTTCATTATTGGGTCTTTTATTAGCTACATATTGTATTTAAGTTGACTGCAGCTGTGTGTAACACTATTGCCCAAGAAAGGTTTCCCCTCTGTAAATGTAAAAAGCATCTTATGTTACTCAAGACTATGACTACTACTTAGCCTGAGTTTATGAGTGGGAATTTTCCAAAGTTTGAAAAAAATAACCCTGATGATGTCATTAGGGTTAATTTTTCATGTCAGACTGGGCTTAAACACAAAGCACAATACATTACAAACTGGAGGTGTGGAGTTTTGAATAAGTGAGCACTTTTGAGAGTCTAATGAGAGATGCTATTGAATTGCATTATGTGAAAGGTAGGATCCAATCCCAATGTCCCCAACTAAAGCCTTATGAGCACTCTCAGACTGTAGCTGACTTCACCCTGTAGTGCTCGAGTTCGAGAGGTTGCAAAGGCTTGAAATGGTATAAATAAGAATAGGACAGAACTTAGTGACATATCAGTGACATCTTTTAAAACATTTCTCAAAATGTATATTTCAGAAAAGCCTTTTATTAATTCTAGCACATTTTATTGGCAGAATGTCTTATCTGTTTCATTAATGACATTTTAGTTATTTGAGGCTTTACTTAATTTTGTTTCCATATTATTTAATTCCCCTGAATTATTTGCCTCAGTCCTGAAATGGTTTAATCCCGGTCAACCATTTAAAACACTTAAATAATCAGTTCACTAGTTTTTGTCAAAACAGCATCATACACTTACATGCAAACTTAGTATTCTTGTAGTTGTTCCTGTTTGTTTACTATTTCTTTAAGGCTTATATGGGCTTCCCCTGTGTTTAACATTACAACACTACAAACTCTAGGTAATTCCCTCAGGCTAAGTCTGTAGAAATGCAGACTCACGGAAAGTGTGCATGCAGGGCTCAAAAAGTCTACCATTGTGCACTTAATGATTTGATAGTGGGACAAGCCTAAGAGCTTGTCCCACTAGTCTGTGCATGCAACATGGTCACTATCTCAGTTATTTTTTGTTGTTGCTGGTGTTTTTTTTTTGTTTTTTTTTTTATCTGCCTCTTCTGAGCCTCCCAACTTTATTTAGTGTAATGTTAACCTGGAGTAACCCTTTCAGTGATGTTTCCAGTGGACCATTTGACTCCAGTCAATGAAACCCCTCAATTTGTGCTTCACGTGTCTCTGTGCTGTGTATTCTTGGTCATGCATTATGCTTCAATTACTGTACACACTTTGGATAGAGAGGTTTCACCACATTCTATCTTTTTTTAATCAATATTTTTACATGGATGATTTTCTGAAAGGACGTGTAATATTTTCTCTGTTTTACAAACATCAACAACTTCAAGAATCTTTATAGCAAGCAATGTTTATTAAAAAACAGATCTACTACAAGAACTACACATAGAATTATATAAGGCCTATTTGATTAAACTACTATTGCTATTACTGTACAATATTGTACCAAAAAAGAGTGTACCTCTGTAATGTACAACATTGTATATACAAAGTACATCTGAACACAGGATTCTCCAGTAATACAGAGACAACTATAAATAGATTTGACATTACAGTCTTTTTTTTAGTTCTGCTGTTTTCAAATGGACACAAAAATGCATATTTAACAATATTCAATTCCGACAAATCATCCCCACACAGTTAGTCCACACGCAAGCCAAGTTGTTCAAGTGCACGATGATTGATTTGAGATCGAAGAAGAGTGTCCCAGCCCCCCTCAACAGCACAGCCGGGACAAAACACACCAACCAACCACATGCATGTCTGTATGTGTGAGTGTGTGTGCGCTTTGAAAAGGCGAGTACATGTCTCACCACAAACATACACACAGTCACACTCCCTCCAGTTGTCATGATGAGGTAAGAGCAACACAAATACACCAGGTAATACACAAACAGTATACAGAGATTAAAACAACCCCTTAACAATTAGAATTCATTACCTGATAGAGAGCATACAGGAATGCAGTATGTGCTGTATTTTTGGGAGAAGGGTTGAGGAGAAGGGGAATATGAGGAAACCTATTTAAAACTTGTTCAATACTTTAGATGGTGAAATACAACAAGAAAAGCTTTATTCCGTTTATCCTGATTGGCGTGTGTCCACTTTTGATGTCAGTGTTTGCAAAATTATTCTCATATTCCTTAATTCATCATCAGATCGAATTTTGGAAAGGTTAATTTTTGCAAATATTTTAAAAAAACAAAACAGAAAAGGTTTTTGCTGTGTGCTCCAGTAACACTTGAGGGAGCTTGGTACACCTGTTTCTGTACTTAGATCATATCATGTGCTAGACTCATGTATGCTGAAAAGAAAGCCACATTTTGAAGATGGTTAAAAGATTTTGCTGGGAGACCTGTAAAAGCCACATACATATAAGTTAGATAATATTAACAAAATGCTAGTTAACTAGCTAGTTAATTTATTAGTCGTGAGCCAGAAAGTTACATCTGATAACTAATGTTAGCAAAACAATAGAAAACACTGGCTAACTTGCTGGCTAATGTTCGGCTAACATTGGCTATCAGATGTAACTAGCAAGCCAATGCTTGATGTAAATTACCTAGCGAGTTGCCTCGCTATCAGATCGCCAGACAACAAATGGGAAGAACTGTTCACCTGTTGCATGTACCAAAAAAAAGTTGTCTAGCTTCTGGGTTTATTTTCATGGTACGTGGCCCATTGAATGTGTGCAGTAGTATTTATCCTATTGGCCCATAGACTCAATACTGTGATGACTTCACCGCTCTAGTAAAGTTTTACAAATGTAAAGCGTCCATGGATCAAGAATTCATAATACAAAGAGTCATAATTGAGCCTTTTTTTGGAGTATATTTTTTTGTAGTATCTGACAATGCTAATGTTACCAAAATGCTAGCTAACTAGCTGGCAAATGCTTTGCTAATATTAGTGGCCAGATGTGACAAGCTAGCTAACGATTGAAGTGGATTAACTATCTAGTTAGCTAGCATTTTACTAAATGATCTAGCATTTTGCTAACATTTGCCAACTTCAGATGTGAGTACGTCACTTTTACAGGTCCCCCAGCAACATCTTTTAGCCACTTTCAAAATTTGGTTTTCTTTTGAACATAGATGAGCTTAGCATACATACATCTAAGTATATCTAAGTACAGGAAAGTGGAAAGGAGAAAGTTGACCAAAGTTCCGTTTGGCACCAAACTTGCTCAACTGTGGGCAGGACTTATGAAGGGTCAGTTTGGGTTTTCTCATCTGCTTAAAGCTGGCTCGCCACTGGTGTTGCTATAGCAGCAACTGTAGACGAGACATTCCATGTATCCCTGCAGGCTTTTTTTATCTGGCCATATGTACACAGTGCATATTTATTCAGCGCAAAGGCTGCTGGTACTCCAGAACAAGGGAGAAGTGTGTTTTTCTGGACACTTGCTCTCAGGTGGCATCCCTTTATGATGGGTGGGGGCAGGGGTGAGGTGAGGTGCATACATACGCTACATCCTCGCATGCTCACACAGGCACGCACACACATGCACACACCCAAACAGCTACACAGTTCCACATTTTACCATTACAGATTCTGAGCATTAACAAACAACTGGAAATAATAATAATAAAAAGCAAACTTTGCTTAAGAACGCATTGGATGAGGTGGTTGGTTGTGCTTCCATCTAAACACACTCAGGAGGATCCTCAGCTCCATGCTTCCAGTTATCATCATGATTATTACACATACATACACACCATTAGAATAATAAAACCCTTTTTTTTTTACCGTTAAGTATATAGTTAGAGGAGCAAGCTGTAACTTTAGTTTGAAGTTGTCCTGTAGCTGGTACTGCAGATATATAAACTGATGCGATCAGCCAGCTCACCGCTGTGGCTGCTGTCTATGGCCCCAGCATGCAAGGAAAACCTGAAAGGCGTTTAGCTGCCACAAAACACCACCACACACACACATTATCTGGAGAAAATGTGCGTGCATGTTTGTACAGTCCAACATTACCTATAAAAATGCTGGGTTTCAGTGGTCCTCTACATACACAAGAGAGCTGCAGCAGGGGAGCAGCATAATGCCTCAAACTACCAGCTGTCAGTATTTTTATTATTGCTATATTTGGATTTAGAGTTACTGTTATGTTTTTGGAGAACGCTGCTCCTGCTATGCTCCTGTTGTGGTACTAGTACTGAACAATAATCATAATTAAAAAAATCACCAACATATCAAACACTGGAGGAAGAGATAAGATAAAGCTCTTGATCACATGACTTACACTGATATTTGGCCCAGTTTTCCTTCCTCTTTCATCATCAATCAAAAAGTCCACCTTTTATCTGCAGTCTTCCACTTCTGAAGCAGCAAGTCAGTGAATGAGAGCTTAGCATTTCACAGTCTATTCTCAGGAATCAAACACTCCCTTCCAGTCCGCTAGTCATGGGTCATTAAAGAAAAAAAAAACTGTCATGTCTACTATACAAAAATCAAACAGTGCTTTTTGTTCCTCACTTAAATCTGTGTGTAAAGGCAAGTAACACTCTTGCACGCCCACTCAAACACAATTTCATCAAACATCACAAGCTAGTGTATGTAAGCTGCAGGTCTGTGGGTGTCCGTCCTGAGTCCTGTTCCCTTGTACAAGATTTTAAAATCCAGTGATTCCTGGAATCTCTGTGGTGGCAAAGAAAAAGACTAATCTACGCCCTGTGATAGCTGACGTGTAGTAAGCAGAGCTGCCAGGAGAGGGCAGAAGAAGGGAACATGGTGTCTTTAAGAACTCGCCTGGACACCAAAGAAGTGAATGCTACACATGAGTAGTGGGTTAGGTCTGAAGTGCTTTCTGCACCTGCTAAAAGAGCTGTAGGAGTCAAAGAGTTTGTAAGAATCAGTATCGTGGAGCAGACTGAGAGGTCTTAGGCCGGGCAGGATTTGTCGTTAGATTGGGGTGGAGGTGGAGGGGGAGGAGTGTGAGGGAGAGAGTGCGTGTGGCCTGCAGGTGGAGGAGGAGGTGTAGGGGGCACAGTAGAGGTTGGGGAACCCATAGCTGGACTGCCACTTCCTCCTCCGCTCTTTGGGAACACCACCGGCTTGGGCCTCGTCGCTGGGGGGCGCAGCTCTCTGAAGGAAGGTACAGATGATGAGAGGGAGGAGGAGGAGAGGGAGGGGGAGGTGGCGGAGGGCAGGGGGCTCCGTGGCTGGGTCTTGGCTGGGCGGAAAGAGGAGGGCACGTCGCTGGCGGAGGAGGCGCTGCGCTGAAGTGGGTGGGCGTGTGAGGAGCCCCCCTCGCTGTCCCGCAACAGACGGGAGTGGAGCGGACTGGAAGGCTCTGAGGCTCCTCCTCCTCCTCCTCCACCACCCACACCTTTCAGCTGCTCCAGTGTGTCCAGGACCACGTCAGGGGTGTGTGTGTGTTTCGAGGTGCTCTGTCTCTCCAGCTTACTGAGCTCACTCAGTGCAGAGCTCATTGTAGCATCAATGTCCTGCAACACAAAGAGGCAGACAAAAAATAAATATTGGAGCAAGTACGAAAATACTCAAAGTAGTAGACGTGGATGTAGGGCTGGGCAATATATTTATATTATAATAATATTAGTAGATTAGTAAAAGTAAAAGCATGTCTTCTAAAAAATACTACAATCAGTTATTTTTTAAATGCTGATGTTTAATGCATTATCAAAAGCAGACATTAAGTCAAAAGGGATATCATCACGCCAAATCTTAAGTCTAAATTCCTCCTTACTGCGCTGCTCAGTGATCACGGTCACCTCTATAAACCTGTGCCTGTGGCAGTGTTTTTTATTATATTTGTTCACATGACATGGTTTTCATTGACTCATCAGTGATCAGATAGCCTTATTGGCTACCAAAATGTGAATGAATATTAATTAGACCAACTGAGAAATTAATTATAATTCTAGTATATATTTCTATAAGTAAATAACGTAAGTGAGGTACAAGTAAAATGACAAAATTAAAAAATAATATTCAAGTGTAGCCCCCTCAAACAAATTTGAGTAGCTGTAATAAGTTACTTTAACCCCTGGAAAGCATCAATATACATCCCTACAATGTTGTCACAATATTGGCATCAAGGCACTGGGTCGAAAATATTGTGACATTTGATTTTGTCCACATCACCCAGTCATATGTGGATGTAACTGATCTGTACCTGTGAGCTGTGCTCCACCTGGGCTATAACCTCAGGGTCCAGTGGTCTATGGTTGCTGAAGCTCTTTGATCGCCCTGCTGTAGTCGTCTTCCGTAGCTGTGGACTCTCCACCTAAATATTCAGAATGCCCTCAATTAAAAACTTGCCCAAATAAAACACAATAGTCCATTAATTACATGAATCTGTTGAAGTTAAGACGTCACAGTACCTTGGTCTTGAGAGACGAGTGGCGAGTGACAGAGTTGAGGATGCTGTGAGCGCTGACAGGTCGTTTGTCTCCAGTTTCTTTCACCAGAGCCCCACCGACAGGAAGAGAGGCTGTTCTCACACCTCCTCCCCCTCCTCCTCCTCCTCCTCCACTGGCTCCTGGACTAGTACTGTCACTCTCTGAGCCCCGGAACGTTCTTCGGATGCTCCCGGACTCTGGACGTTTCCTCATCCTGAATGAGACAAATATTTCGGTTACATTTCTCTATTATCTACTTTGTTTAGGGCTGCACTACTGATTATTTTAATGATTCATAAACTGTTTTGTCTATAAAATAAAAAATTTAAACTTCCCAGACTCACATTTAAGATGCTGGAACTAGCACATAAATATTTGACATTTTTGCTTGAAATAATTGATTGAAATAGTTCATTATTAAATTATTAATTATCAAAATAGCTGGCAGTTTGCCTAATTGTTGCCACTCTGACTGTGTCGTTGTGCTTTCGTTCAAGATGACAACAACAAAAACATAAAGAAGAGACCAAAAAGAAATCTCCTGTTTCAAATATAGCAGTTGTTTTTTGTTTCATACAAACTGAAAACTAAAGTTGCAGATGAAAATCTATGATAAACTGTAAATATTCTGTAACTGGACATGAGACACACTTGTTCAGGTTGGCCAGGTAGATATCAGCCACATGAGCTCCAGTTGGAGATGCAGCGCTGCCTCTAGTCGATACCCTCTCCTCCAGCAGGTCCCTGCTGTCCACATCAGGCTTTGGACTTCCCCTGCCCCCGTCAGACCTGAAACAACCAAGAAATAATTAATAAATCATTTCTGTGCCTCTATCGTTAACCAAATCAGCAGAGGAGGAACTGTGTCTCACACTTACACATTACTTCTGAAAGACAAAGCTGACACTGTCCATATGAATACGAGATGGAAATCTGATAAGGAAGTAGATCTGCTATGATATGCAGTTCGCTATGTATCATAGCAGATTAACTTCCTTAGCTACGGGGATTTCCAGTGGCCTACTGTCAGTGTATACATTTCATTAATAGAAGGAGTGTAATTTTGTATTTATGTTTTTGTAGACAGCTCTTTCCCATTTCGCCCTGATGGCAAGAGTTTGCTCAAACCTCTGCAACAAAGGCAATCAGTAAAATATTGTAACAGAGTAGGTAAGCATCGTTTTTAGCCTTACAGCTGTTGATGATTTAATTCCCCTTCCCGCCAGTCAAAAGGTGTGAGGAAGGTCTGTATTAAATAGAGGAGTCACTAAAATTGCTTTTTCAAAAATTGTGAATCACCACAACCACAAGAGGTCCCTCAGCATACCGTCATATATGTGCACAAAAAATATTAGGCTGATGGGTCCAGTAGTATGTGAGATTAGCTGCAGACAAAATGGACAGTAGCTCCAGTCCCGTTAGTCACAGACACAACCTGGCAGATATACTTATGAAAATAAGGCACAGGTTGGCAAATACTGTAATTTATTAATTAATATATAACATATTATTGTGTACCTTATGCTAGATTTTTATAAGACTAGAGACTGAAGACATCTTACGTGTCTTGGACCACGATGTACTGGTGTGGCACCAGTCCATCCACTCCGTTATGTCGTCCCTCCCACCAGTCATCGGAGGCTCGCTGGTACAGAAGCAGAGATGCCCCCTTCTTGAATGACAGTTCCCGACTAGTCCGTCCGGAGTAGTCGAACCGAGCGATGGCTTCGAACGGGTCAGACTCTGAAACAGCCAAGGAGCCTGAGGTTCAGAGGATGGTGGACAGACACAGGAAGTGGCGGAGAAGCAGGGGGCAGCAGCAAACAGAGGAGACAAAAGAGAGGTGGAAGAAAGGGGAAGCCAGATTAGTGCATAGCAGGTTAGTGCCGCTGTGTTTGGTGACAGCACAAATGTTAAAAAAGCAGCATAATTAACAGGTTACTGGGAGCAGAATGTGAGCTGGTTTAAATGGTTAGAGCCACAGTAACTGGTGAGAAAAGCAGGAAGAGATCTCATAAACTGGTGACAATACAGCATATAAAGTACATGTATTGCATGTGTTCGTGTGTGTGTGGTATTCACCATCTTCGCTGTTGTGGCTCACTGAGACAGTGTCAGGCGCAGGCTCTTCCACCAGGGGGGGCTCACAGTGTGGACTGTCACTGATGTGGACACAGGGGGCAGATGAGGTTAGAGGACACAACCACAAAAGTCTCAGACGGACAACACGTGTTGATGACTCACAGCCTGACCTCATATTCTTCTATTAAATCACATAAGCTCATACTGTAAGCACCACGCCACTGCTCAGTGTTGAGATTAGAGACACACTGGAAACTTGTACACTCCTTGAGAGAACAGTTTTTGTTGAAAATGTGCCGTCTGTCTCTGCTGAACCAGACCACAGAGTCACTCCAAGGCACCTTCTGACTTCTCTCAGACAACTGACCAGACACCAAAAAAAAGTATTTAAATTTCTTAGATTATTTGAAGTTTCCTTTTTCTTTTATTCAACTGTTCAATTACATTTTCTGTAAATTGAATTTCCACAACAACATTCTCTGCACTGCCAGGAAAAGCAGAGTTACTGTATCAACACACATAATGTAGTGTGGCTTTGGCATGTTTTATTGTGCATTGATAAATCACACACTGCCTGGAGTAAATATCTGTATGAGAAAAAATTAGCAATTCATCCATTTTAATTATCAATTAATATGATGACTATTCAAGTCCAACCAACAGTCCAAAGCCTCAAGACTCTTAATTTACAATCATAAATGACAAAGAAAAGTAGAAATCCTCACATTTAAGAAGCTGGAATCAGAAAACGTTAATCGATAATCGATTATAAAAATCTTTGGCAATTCCTTACTTTTTTCTCCTAATCAACTAATTTTGTTTTTCTCTCTCATTTCTGAAGTGGTGTTGATAATTTCTTCGCTAGAGCTGCAACAAACAAGTACAGCAGGGATTGGCATCAGGGTGGAGGAGGGAGAAACGTTCGAAGAAAACATTAAGAGAAATGACGTGTTCATGAATTTAGTCTATAAAGGAGACATCATTTTTTCCAGAAAAAAATAAGCTGTGCCCGGTGGCAGACAGATGTGCATAGTGAATGTGAGGCTTATAGGGAACCAATCTAAATGTGGATGGTGTCATTATTCTACACCCACTATACCGTGTGTAATCAAAATGTACTTCATAATGATAAGTCAAAAAGTTGTCTATTTCCAATTTAAATGCTCACTATATATAGGTTTTATTAGTTGAATGTAGATTGTCTTCAAGTTGTTGAAAGTTCCAAATTCCCAGAAGTACAGTATTGATCATGTGACCTAAATGGTAGCTCTGGCCCTGGGTGCAACAAAGCCCAGCCATGCCAGTGTGGCACTACTTTCTGTGTACAGTAGTGAGTGAGAGCTGCTACTGCACTGTGACTTACAGTCTAAACAACAGCACTGACTGCCAGTAATCATAATAACTGGTGCCGAGGCTTGTCATGACAAGAAAATTGAAAGTTGGCCCCTGTGTGCACTGCGCTGTGTGCATGCTGTGCTCTCCCAGGCTGCTGTGGTCAGGCGGTACTTTAATCTCCTGTGTGATGGAGGGTAAGCTGATACTCGTGGCCCCCTGGCCCTGAGCGGAGCAGACAGGCTGAGCCCACCATCACTCCATGACACCCCCTAAATCAGCCACCAGCCCCCCTCCCCCCTTTCTGGCCATCTCATCATCTTGAAGTCCCCTTCTAGTTGGATACCATTTGGACAGGGCTTTCCCTACAGTCCTACTGGCTTCAGCAATTCAGATGTACTACTCCCCACACTCACCAGAAGTCGTCTCCAGCTCCGGGGATGGTGTAGATGGGGCCCTGCAGATCCTGCAGTCCAGGGAAGATGGTGTCATGGTGGATGATAATAGTTTTAATGAGTTCGTTGACGTGGGCCTGGCAAGAGACCTGGTCGTGGCCCTCTGGGACAGACATCAGGGTGGGGCCGAAACAGATGGCCAGGTTGTAGGGGTCCATCATGTTCTCCTCGCTGTACTGAGACAAGCTGAGCGGAAGGGAAAGCAGAGTCATTCAGAGGGCATTACCTCATCTTTCTCTCTTAAACATATAATAAACACAAAACTGACTGTGCACACAAACAACCATGACATGTCATTTATTGCCTACATCACCCCCTGCCTGTGTGAATAATCTGTGTATGTCAGATTGCACAAGGTCCAACAGTAAACACTGCACGAGCCTGCTTCAGTACATCACTTCATTTGTACACTGCAGTGACAGAGGATCTGATGATACGTGTGTGCTTCAGTGTCTGAGAAGAAGCAGGAGCATCAGGGGACTGTAAATCACTAAAGCAAAAGAAGAAGCTCCCCTTCTGTCTCCATACAAGCTGTCTGGGACCACTTGGTTTACCCAGGAGTCTCAAGTTTCAGTTCTTCCACATCCGACTTCTTTTTGTCTTTCACTCCTTTTTGCTACCTCCCTTTACCGAAAGGCTTTGTAATAATCCCTGGTTTACCGGGATGGTTTGTGGTGGATTTTTTCAAGCTCTGCCTTATCAGCCGATGCTTTTTGGTGGAGTTTGTCTGTGTGTTTTTAAAGAGATTGGGTTTGTGGCTGATGAGTCAGCTGAGACCATACAGAGCCAAGAAAAAGAAAGTGGACCCTTTGGAATTACCTACATTGATGCATAATTCATTTATAAAATGTGGTCTGACCTTCATCAAAGTCACCATAACGGATGCATAAACTCTGTTTTCCGTATGGAATGAATAAATGATCTTTATTTATATAGCACTTTGTCATGCTCAGAACACAGCTCAAAGTGCTTTGCAATTCAGCAGCAAAAACGGAAACACCAAAAACACAGGTTTAAAACCACACACATACACAAGGAGGAAGGGAGAAAACAAGTGTTACTATTTATGAAATATAATCACCACTGTTTCTTTAGAAAAACTTAAAAAAAAAAGATTTAAAAACGACAGCTGTTAAAAGTTATATTAAAAATGTTGAGTTGTCCTTTGAAACTGTCCACTGAGTCAGCAAGTCTAATATTTAAAGGCAGAGTGCTCCATATTTTTGGGGCGTAATGGCTAAAAGCAGCATCCCCAAAGGTTTTTGTGGTGCCTTGGGGATAGCTAAAAGAACAGCAATAGGCAGTTAGTTTATTAAATAACCTCAATATTAAAAAAATCAAATAGTAAATACTATGTGAACCCCTTGACAAAAAAGCAACTACAAGAGATACTCAGATTTTTCCAATCAAATGAGTTTAAATTAAAGTTAGTGGTTAGTTGTACCTTGTTTTGTACAAAACACATGAAAAACATTGGCTACTGACACTAATCTCTTCACAAGCTCATGTGCACCATCCCTTATCCACATGTGCATTCAGAGTACTTTAGACGAAGTAAGATGGCAAAAAAAAAAAGTCAACAAATGCTTTAAAAGGTGTAAGAGAACCCTTGAGTTACAGTTAAACACTAGTCTACATAGATCAAAGTCACTGAGGTTATGATTCATGTCTCTGCAATAAGAAAAATACAGGGTGAAGATGGTGCTTATGGAAGGGCAACATGGAAGAAAGCACGGTTCTCCTTTAAACAGATCAATTTGTGTCTCAAATTAACTGATGAATATATTTTGTTTCAGAAAAACCTGACACTTTGTTTGGAGTAATAAAGCACAACAAATTTGTTGCTTACATTAACATCATCCTTCAAGTGAAAGATGGAGTAGGGATGATCATGATTTGTAGTAATTTTTTTTGTAGTCACACTCATTGAGAAAATAATGAACTCAAACTTTTCACAGAAGCTTCCATTTCCTTGAAGAATGAAGAAGCAGAAATATTCTTTGCACTTTGGTCTTTCATTAGGGTCCATACTTGACTTCCTGCAAAGGTTAAAGGATGTTTAGATTTGGCGTGAAGAGGCAATATGAAGGCCTTTTGACCTCCTTCTGGTGTTTGTTTATAGTGTTTATAAGAGTGTGTGTGGTGTACGCAGTAGAGCAGAAGGATGCTCTTCAACTGTTGAAAGGAAGCTGATGAGGCTCTATTAATCTTATAAACCGCTGTGAAAGTGTCAGGTTTTGTGCTCTTCATGTCAAATTATGCATGACTGTGTACTGATCTTAGATACAAGCAGTCTCACAATGGCAGCACTTTGTGAGACCCCAGCTTTGAAAACTTTACACCATAGTAGATTTGGTTCTCTTCCCCTTAGACTCTTTTATATGACCAGTTCATCTGATAGTTCCTTTTTGTGGTTTATGGTGATTGAGAACTGTTTCAATTATGTGAATTTTTATACACGGAAAGATGTTCTTGTACGTTGATTGATATTGAAAGCAACTGACTTTGACTTGACTTAGTGTGACTCATTAACATTTACTGAAAAGTTCTAGGAGTCAAGCTGTCATCTTTAATTTTACATTTTGTTCTCAGTGGTCAGAGTAATAATCACAGTTTTTTTTCACCCTCCACCCAATGACATGCTGACACAAGAGACTGACATAGCTTGGTCAGCTAAGACTTTTTAGTGTTTATCGTGTGAGATCATTATAAACCTGAGGCAAAATGCTTGGTTCACACAATTGCATGTGTAATTTAATGAATAGGAACCACTGCACATTACTGACATGAGCCTCAGAGTGAGAGATAACCTGCTTTGGTTTAATTTTCAATCACGGCTGGTTTCCTGAGTCTGTGTCACAGTGGTGTTGATTAATTCAGTGGTTGTTTCTGAGACCATCACAGCTTTTGATCTTCAGCTGCTATGGCGTTACTGTTCAGTTTGCCTTGTTTGTGAGCTTAATCAATCATCCCCTCATCACCAGTGTTCCTCTACATCGCTATAGATGCTCTGTGTTGTCACCATTTCTGAACCTATAACAACAACCAAACATTTGAACTCTTTTTTTACAGTATGCCTCAGGCAGGTTCAAAGGAGCGCTTCAAGCACTCTTTTGTACCAACAGTCATCCAACTACACACTGCCGGCAGCCATACTGACTCCAGCCTGAGCCAACTATGAGGCCCAAAGCAGGATAGCCACCCCTCATGGACTGTATTATACTGTACCACCTATACATGTGGACAGTGTTTGCAGTGTTTCATACTACATATTGTTTATTTGGACTGTTTTATACATTTTGTTCTTTATCAAAGCACACAGATGTCAAATACTTCTTTTAGTATGGCTAGTATCTTTTTATTTTATTGCCTAGCTATTCCTTATTTATTATTCATTTTCAAATCCTTATGTATTTTATACCTGCTGCTGTTGAGACTGAAATTTCCCCACAGGGATGCCTACATACGTACCTAAAAAGTCACACCATTTTGACTTACATGTTTCTGATTACAGTTCAATGTGTTTTTTGTAAGTGAATTATGTTTGGGGTTTTCTCCTTCTTCTCTTCTTCCTCCTTGATTTCTCAGTGTCTCCCTCTGTGCGTGCGTGCGTGAGTGCGTATACTGCTACTCACTGGTTGAGGAAGGCGAATAGGTATCTCATGATGATGAGGGTTTTGCTTGGCAGAGATTGCAGAACTTTCTTGATGTGGACTGCCCGCTCCTGGAGGCTCTCCATCGCTGGAAAATAACACAGCCAAGACACCCAGGGGATTACTCACACAATCACACACAAAAATACACACTCACTCAAAAGGATGAGAGACTTACAGACACAGGATATGAGGTCATGGAAGACTTCCTTAGGGAAGAGGGCGTGGTCCAGTCCTCTAAAGTAGAGCTTCAGGACGCCAGCGATAGAGTCCATGTCGTGGTCATTCTGGTCCCCTGCCAGCGGGTCCTCACCTAAATCCAGACAAGAGGACGGAGACGGAAAGGAGAAGGGTGGTGTGGGACAGAAAAGATAATAAAGCACTGCTGGACAAACTGATTACAATGCTCATGTTTCCTGCCGGATGAGGGTCTTACCTCTCTCAAAGGCATTCTTGATGTCATTGACTTCCACCTGAGAGCCTGAAACTCTGAAGATACCCTCATGCTGCAGGCCTACACAGACATAAACAGACAAGTGTTAAAGTGATAATAGGATTATTTGATGAACAGCTGTATGAAGTACTTATTGATAGTCAGCGTATCACCTACAGTAGATGCTGGTCAGCCCCCAGACTGGAGAAGCTGAGGGGGGCACCAGCACTGAAGCTAAGCAATGTGCCACTTAAATAAAGCTCAATGTAAGTGTATGCTATATTTAGAACATTTTAAGCACTTTACTTTGCGCTCAGACAGCCTTTTTCTGACTGGAAGCTGCCATTACATGAGCAAAGTATGTCTCTCTCCAAAACAACCAAATTCCTTTGGTAAAATCATTTATTTTACTTTGCAGAACATGGGAGTTGCTGATCCACCACCACCTTGATCTGTTAGTTAGTTTGTGTTGTTGTGACTTTAGTGAATCTGAAATATTCTTTTAAAATGCTTAAGTCCCACAATAGCACAAACAACTATTGCCAAGTACCTCTTATAACCCCACCTCAAAGTATCCCAACTATCCCTTTAAATCAAAATTAGACAATTTTTTAATTCCCAGGATTTTACAATTATGGATATGTTGCATTTTTGTAGATTCAAACTAAAAAGTTTTGGTATAATTCCCAGTTTAATTTTTTTATCTAGAACCAATCACACACATGACATGGCATCCAATCAGTGCTCGAGAAAAGCTGATGTCAAACCTATCACTTCAATGGAGCATTTCACTCACCATGGCGACTGATGAAGCGGATGCAGCTCTCGACCATCAGAGGAATGGCTTCACCAGAGTCCTAAAACAGGGGGAGAAGAATTACTCCCGGTAGAGGAAGACGAGACAAGAGATCGGTGTGGAAATAAAACACACAATACACACTTCTTGTCAGGAGGATTTCCGCACACACATCTGCACACACACATGCATCGGTGCACACATTTCTGTGAGGGGGAGAGGGTTGGGCACAGTACCCAGCTGTTGCTAGGAGACGGTGCTTTTTCCTTTTCCCTTTGTTTGTTTGGGGTTTCCAGAAATCTCTGGGAGGTGAAGACTGTGGAGTGCATGTTGGATGATATATGTACCTGTTGTTAGGTGAATCCTACTGAGGTTTTAATATGTTTTTAAAAAATGACTTATCATTTGAAGTAAACAATCAGTTGATTTCGCAAGTGAAGTGATTTGTGAAGTGAGATCTGATGCCCAAAACACAAGCCATCCACAAGGGGGAGCCACACACATTGTTCAGCTGTTGTACCCAAAAGAGTAGGTCAACCTCACACAAACTGCAACATAAACAAACCTCACACAAAGTACAACAGAAAATGTTTTATTACTCATAAAGGTTTTCTCTATAACATATACAAAATTCTAAGAGATCCAAGTGGTGGTTCAAAGATGTTTCTTAACCATACCCTGAACTTTTTTACTGAAATAATCATTTAAATCAACATTGCTCATCAAGGTTTAAGTAGGTTTCAACAAGGGAAATTTAACACTTTTTGAGACCTATTTGACGTCAGTTCTGGGGGCAAAGTGTGGAGGAACATGGTTTGAAACAGCTCATCTATGTCTTCATTGCACAGGAGTTGCAAGGAATTCATGTTCTTGTTGCAGAGTAAATCCATGTTGGGTTCATTTTGTAGCTGTTACAGTATGATCAATACAAATTTGTTCCCAAAAACATACCTAAAAGGGAAACTGAAGTTAATGCACCATTATAAAAGTAATGTTAACTTCATACTTCATTCATTTTTAAGACCTGTCAAAATGGCATTTCAAACATTTCAAGACTTTACAAGGCCTGAAGTTCTGATTATTGGATTTTAGACTTTTTAAGGACCCACAGAAATCCTGTGTATACAAGGCAGTATAAATTGGCACTAATCCATATAAACGCTGGCACTGAAATTTAAAACAAATTTATTGAAATATCACTTAAACGAGCACTTTAAACTGCCAAATTGGCACTGATCAACATAAATGCTGGCAATGATGAACATAAACTTGTACCTTGGAAAAAGATTGTATTGATAAAAGCTATTGCAAGAAATATATAAATATATTATAAATGACATATTTATGAGCCAAGAACAGTTCAAAGTGTTTCTGCTGTAATTTATGTGGGCTTGTGTTGTATGATGCCTGTACTAACATAAGATTCCCCAGAGGAGCAGTTGCTTTTTCATCACTAAAGTGTTGCTTGAGATTATTGTATGACAGTGCGCAAAATGACTGTGCAGATTCATCTGTAGATATAAATGTATATATTTGTTTATTATTGGGTTATACATGATAATAATCGGATAAATGCTGCTGTCAACCTCCAGGAGCTCATACATCCTGCAGGGGGAGGACACTGCGAGGAAACATGTGGCTCCATTTAAAAACTAAGCTCCAGCGGCTCTAACTGAGAAGTTTGACAACCATTCAGAAACAAACACACACAGACACACACTTATGAGAGATAATTACCTGCTTCCGTACTGACGAGTTCCTCCGTCCACTACACAGAGGGAGAGATGGGAGAGAAAGAAACAGCAGTCTGTCATTATGTCTCCGGAGAAAGTCTATTTATACTCACAACTTTGGTAACGCTCTATTTGTATACACAGACACATATGCACATGTGTTGAGAATATCTATAAACAGTGACAGGGAAAATAATACCCCTGGTTGCCAAGAAATCAAGCTTAAACGCTGCTATGATACATGCGAGTGTGTGTGTGTGTGTGTGAGCATATTTCCTTCCTTTACCACACCTACCTGGCAAGGCAACAGTCAGTCTTCTGACCTAAAGGGGGAAGAAACAGGAAGAGGGGGAGGGGAGAGATAGATGGTTATAGTAGGAGCAGGACACATGAGGAAATGGCTTCAGATGGACAGAAACAGGGAAACAAACTTCCTATTGAAGTTATACACACGTTAGTTTTCCTGTAAGGTTGTGGAAATGCAGACACATTCGGCCCTGAGGAACACCCCCCGTCCTCACACTTAAACACACAGCTGCATCCACATATGGTCAGTGTCACTGTGACCTAGCCCTCCATACACACAAACTCTCTCTCTCTCATACATACACACACAGCTTGTGATTATTAGATATATTAAACTCACTCTGCTTCCCTGCATGGGTCCTAATGTGTCCCACTAAACCACTCATCTCTCGGATCTGCTGCCTATTCTGCCTCTGGGCACCAGGGCTTTCCTCAATCCATCTCCCTCCTACTGGGGCGCTCCCAGTGCACATGCGTGCACACACACAGACACACAGACACACACACACACACACAGACAGGACACACAAGGACAAAGTCTAAAAGGTATGAAGGACACTCACTCTCTCCCAGGGTCTTCTCGATGAGGTCATGCTTGGCCTCCAGCTTGGTGATCAGGTTCCTGCCTTCCAGAAACTCCTTCAGCTTCTACAACACACACAAAAGGCACACATGTCAGGGCAGGAATTATACAACAGCCAAACAGCCAGTGCCATGGATGCCCCTTCTACCTGCATGGCCAGTTTGACTGTGTTGAAGTGGCCATACCCTTAAAAGAAAGTAGTAGCAGTGAGTGGTGGTAGTAGTGAGAATAATGTTTTGATAGTTATGTCAACATCATGCCAGTAACGTGACGGCTTTCACTATAGTTTCACTCTTTATGTCTGTAGAATATGTGACATGTCCTCCAGGCTGACGTCCCTGAAAAGACGTCATCTGAATGGTAATAGTTACCCATGATGCCATGGACTTTAACACACCCCCATACTATCACAGGTGCGGACTTTTGAACTTAGCAATGATAACAATCTGGATGGTCCTTCTCGTCAGCCTGGAGGACCATACAAGGACATACAAGTATGTTGTCTTTGCACCGTATTCAATTGAATATAGGGTGGAAAGGATTTGCATATCATTGTGTTCCATTATTTTTTACATTTAACACAACATCCCAACTTTTGTGGAATCAGGGTCGTAACTGCAGGAAAGATTACAATACTGACCGTGAAGTAAAACTGCTCCGTCTCCTGCTGGTTGGCTCGTCGTTTGGCCAGGCTGGGCTTGCTGAGATAGGATTCGCTGAAAGTAGACTTGACCGACTCCATGCTGTTGCTGTGGTGGAAGCATTCGGAGACGTCGTAGTCCTCCACTGTCACCATGTCTTGTATGGTCGACAGAGTGGCCTCCATGGTTTTCTTCACCTGACAGGCAATAAAGGAAGAGAAGAAGAATAAAAATGAAGCTAAAACTGTGATTAACACATGATGGGAGATTAAGCAGATGAATGAGTAATATCAGAGGTAGCAAAGAGAAGTCTTACCTCTTCATTCTCAATTTTAAGCGTGGAGAGGCGAGACTGCAGCTGCTGACACCTCTGGATCAACTCGCCTTCCACCGGCTGCTGTGCACACATCACCCCCATCTACACCCACACACAAAGGGAACACAGTGGAAAGTGAGACAATCTGAGATAACGCCATCACAAAAACATTCAGGCCTTCCCAGTTCACAAAATTAAGCATCAAGAGGTATTTATCACTGAATAAAAAAGAAAAGCTCTAGAACTGTACCGTGTCTCCCATGTGGGACTGGAAGTCAAAGCGTGCTGGGGGACAAAAGACGTTGTTGTATGTCTCCATCAGTTTCTGTTTGTCCCCGTTGGCCTCTAGACTCTCTGTAGCTCCTTCCAGCGTCTCTAGGCCAGAGTGTTTGGACGTCTCTACGTTCTGCTCTGCAGATAAGTAGGTCCTCAGGGCGCGATGCAGGCTGGCATGGTAGCCTAGGTCACAGCACTGTCACAGACACACACACACACACACAAAAAAAACATAAACAGCTGTGGCATGGCATGCAAACAGTTTTGGTAAAAGAGAATCAAGTGGAGAGAAATCATTGCAGTGGATGTTCCCTTACAGTTTTATCATATTGTGCTGATCTTCACTTTCGGTGTTAAAATCGTGAGCTTAAGTCTCATCAATATATATAAAGTAACAGCTCAGACATCAAATGATCCAGCCCTCTAGGGATTACTCTTATACCTTCAATGATCTAAATAAATCCTACAAAATAGAGGTATGATGCATCATTTGTACATTTTATCCACATCAAATTTTGGTATGTGAGATTTTGTCTATGTTGGATGGATAACTGGACAAACAAAAAGACAAAATAACCATTGTTCACTTTCTCAGAAAGGTTTGACTCACTCCCCCAATTTCACCTGGAAGCTACCCAACACAACCACAATCTGATCTGTTGGACTCTGGAACAGGGGTTGCGTTAGACTTTGTCGTTGTCTGTTATTTTGACAGACAGGGTTGTAAAAAATATGTCATAATCTGCCATCATTTTAATTTTAGTTTTTTTTCAATAATAATGATAATGATGATAATAGCATTTAAGGAAAAAAAAACTTGATCACACTAACATTTACAGAGCAATCTTACCGATGCCGACTGTGCAGTCATTTTTCACATTAGTCAGCAGACCTCCACTGGTCTGCTGACAACATGCAGTGCTGCAGTTGGGTGATAAACTTAGTTTTAGCCACTTGCTTATCCTTCATTCTTCACTGTATCAACCCCTCTTTTGTCACCTCATTTAACAGCCACATCATAATTATTGGAGTGTTTGTTATCTTTGCTTTGGTGACTTTCACACAAGATTTAGCTACTTTTCAGACCCTCTCACTGATTTTATCTCTAAAAAGTGACTACTGAGAAATTTAGTGACTTATTCAGACCATCAGGGAAAATGTAAGAAATATTTTCAAAGATATTATATTTTAATCATTCCCATGTATACTGCTCAGAGTAATGCAGTCCATGGCACTGAGTGCAGGCAGTCAATAACTCTTTCCCTTCACGTCTCAGGATTAGGATGTTCCTTCAGTTTGTTAAAACATGAATAGTCTATTCAATCTTCTCCCTCCCTTTTTAAAGTTTTTTTTTCAACCCTCACCCTTTAAGCCAACACCGTGTAAGGGTTAGATCAGGTGGATTCAAAGTGCATACTTTGCAGATGGGATTATTTGTTCATTAGTTCATTGAGCATAGTTGCCATCTGTTTATTTTCCATCTCATTCTGGTGGCAATGTCACCAGCTGCTACCTGCAAGACTGGTCTAAAGCAAAGTCTAGGTCTAAAACATGTTTTTCTTTTTTTTCTTTTTTTTACATAAAACTAAAAATGATCAAATTTATAAGACAATGAACTAATACAGTGAACTCCACTGACCATCTATCAGAGTGTGTCAGTGCCACCTGACTGCTCTATCAGTCCAGAAAGCCGTTACATGTTTTTATCCAGAAGAAAATGATTGGCTAGCCATGCTGTCTAGATGTTTTGGCCACTGGCTGTCTGTGGGGGAGATGGGAGGAGTGTTGGGAAGCAAACCGACAAAGAAGAGAAAACATGCAGAGAGGATGACCAGTCTACTGCCTTCATTAGGAGCACTGAAGCTAATGCGAAGAGACTGACCAAGGGGGCCTCCACTGGCTAGAACTCAGGGACACACACACACACACATATACACACACACACACGTCCTCAAATGTTATCTGCTCCCACAGAGCAAATAAACAGTGTGTTTATACTCACATCAATGATGTCAGAGAGGTCGTGGATGTAATATTTGAAGACACAGCTGTTGGTGGCCTCAAGAGCAAGCAGGTACTCATTCCTGGCCTTGATGGCCTTCAGCCTGTTCTCTGTGTACTTGGCTTGTCTCTGATAGGAGAGAAGGAAAGATGGAGAGAAGGAGGGTAATGACAGGTAGAGAGAGGGAGGCAGAGAGGGAAGGGAGAGGGATAATAGGTGTTAGAGTGAAACGCCTCAGTATTGATTATGGATAATAAGAAGTGGAGAACCGTGTTGCTGTGACAGGCCCCAGCTGTAGCAGACAAGGTTAGCAATAAGCCAGCCGTGCACTCATAAATCATTCATGAAGCACACATATTGTACGCCAGGGTGACAACAGGTGGAGCGCTCTGAAACAGCTTTCCTCTCTCTCCTAGTTTCCCTCCATCTCACCCTCCCATGCTGCTCACCTTCTCCTTCATCTTCTCGATTTTTTTGACACTGGAGCGTCGGACAGGTTTCTCGTCGCTCTTGATGCTGGCCAAGGTGTCCGGGGAGCGCGGCGTCTGGCGGTCGTCTTGTCGACCAGAGCGTCCCATCTGCTTCTCCTCCTGCTTCTCCGCCTCCTTCAGCTTGGACTCGGCATTGATGCTGTCGGTGTTGTACATGTGATACGTCTTCATCACCTGGGAACAACAGCAAACATTAAGCGTGTGTTCTCCCAGCATGTCTTTTACTTCAGTGTTTGGCCCCGGATCAAAAGCAGGATTACGCCAGTTGGTATAATGAGAGGAGTGAGGCGCTGAGGCTCAATTTCACAAAAAGATTTTTTGGAATGAACCTCCAGTGCTGGCATTCAGAAGTATTGCAGCTGATGAGTCACACAAGCAGCCTCGTCCTCTACTGTACGACACTACTGTGCTCGACATGGTGGTATGAGTTTGACATGAAGAGTTAAACACATGAAACGCATGTATGTGAGCAGCGTCAGCCTTATTCCAGTGACCACCACCAGAACCATCATTATATACTGCTCAAACCCTCCCACAACACTGCAGACAGACACACTGCTCCGTGTGTGAGTATGCATGTGAGCATGGACACGTCACTCAAACCAGATCTATTTCTATCTCTTACTATATACTGTAATTACAGCATAAGACCTGTTTTTATGGGCCTGGCTGAGCTGAGTTACTTGCTGCTCAGAGCTGTGCTGCGGGAGGAAACTTTTGCCCACACACACTCACAACAGACAGTGAAACACACTCATTGCCTCAGGCCTTTTGGCAGTATTACGGACATGTGTAGGCACTACGATGCCCCTGACAGCGTGAGAAGACCAAAACAACAGACAGTCGTGATGTCTGAAATATCAACGATCAAATCAGACTGTCCAGTTAGTGAGGACATACACAACAGGGCCTCACATAACCATGATTGTACAGTACTGAGTGTCATCAGTTAAATCAGCTTTAGAAAATAAACTTCTATCAGCAGTCTACAACCAAGCTAGCAGCTCTGTCAGGTTGTAATTGGTGGTTTCAGCTAAATGCTAATGTCAGCCAGCGTGACATCCTCTTCATGACAATTAGGAGGTATAATGTTTACTGTGATCACCAAGATTTAGTTTAGCATGTTAAAGGATACTAATTAAATTAAATACTAATTAAAAAGCCAATACCCACCCAAGCCTGTTCACCCTGCTGCTCTCTGTCAAGAGATACAGAAGTATGTGCTGCTGTACCACCAGGCTACAGAACAGCTTCTTTCCCCAGGCTTTGAGACTTTTAAATTCATTCCCATCCATGCATGGCTCTGTGTTTGAACACAATTTAATGATAATCCATCCAACAGTTAATTGTTGACTGATAATTCAGTCTGGACCAAAACAGTGGACAGACTGAGCAACTATCTCTCAAGCCAAACTGCTCGTGTGGCTGAAAATCCTTAATCCTTAGCTGATTGCAGCCAAGCCAAGTCGCCTCCTTAATCTCCATGTCATGTTTTTGTGTTGTCTATAAGCTTTCTGTTGTCAGCTTATGTTATATTTATATATCTGTATAAGAATCTTTTCTTGTAGTGAAGTACTTTTTGCTTTTGGTTACAAACCAACTTATCTGTTGTGTGACAACCAAATGAACAGGCAGGCTATTTTTAATTTTAAAGTGAACAAGACTAGCATTCCTCAGGTCACTGGAGGATATAAAAGGCTGGAAAGAAACCAGAGAATCTGCAAACTTTGACAATCGTTTGGAAGATGAGCATCATACTTTGTTTGAATATAAGAATGTAAGCATCATGACTTATAGAGAAGGGTATTCGATAAAGAAGTATTGAACTAGAGCTGCTGTTGTTATTAAGTGACTATTAAATTAATCATGAAATAAAATAATAAATGTATGAATGAAATATGGAGTTAAATAAAGTTAATTAGCACTTTGCTAAAGCAGTTTTTAGCAACCCATAACACCTGTGCTGCTAACCCTTGCACTACAAGTGCAATCCTCTTCCCATTAAGCTGTACGAGATACAAGAGATCACACATTATAGTAATGTATCTACATTTTGTGACTGCAGTGTCAGTGGTTTCTCTTACCGTGTAAAGCTCATTAAGAACTTTCATCAGGTCCTCCTGCAGCTGGATGCCGACCTCTTTGCTCTGCAGAGACAGACAGAAAAAAATAGATTCATGTGAATATAGAGCCTTAACCATTAGCTCAGGGTCATTACTTGCAGTTTCTACTGTCCCTCCATCTACCTGCTCATCTCCCTGTCTCAGTCAACCCACTGCTCCATCATCAATCAGGTCTAGATTATCTGACTAAACGGGAGCGGAGGAGTCGCTAGTCCAGATAAATGAGCCAGGCAGTAATGGACTTGATGGATGTGGAGTTAAAGGAAGGAGCTACAGATACTGATCTTTACACGTTGGCAGGGAGGGAAAAAAGAGCAAGACAGAGAGGGTAAGAGGATGACTGAGCCAAAGACAGAGGGCAAGATGACAAAGCTGCAAAAGATAAAAAAAGAAACTAAAGAGGGAGGACAGAGAGTAATACAGGCACTACCATTCCCCAGACATAACCACTGGCAGCCACTTGTGACTGATGACTTCACAGCAACACACAGATCAGTAGACTGCACACACAAACACAAGTGTTCATATGCAAACAAATGCTATACAGCTTGTCATGTACATTTGAATAAATGTGTTGGGAAGCTCTCCAACCGCTACAAGACACCCTTAATGGCTGGGTTTTTAGTAATGATGCAAAGAGAGGCACAAACTAGCTACAAGTTGCGTTGCACAATCAATTACAAAAAACCCACAATCTCAAAGTCAAAGTCATACATTTATGTGATCTCTCCTCCTATGTGATCAGTCCTATTCCCCTACATGTTCACATCACGTTGCATTCACAAGACTTATTTGCTTCCAAACAATCCCAGTTGCTATATAAACACACTTACACAATGTATAGCAAAACACGCTATTAATTCAACATTCATGCATACAACTCAATCAATGAGGGTGAGAATGAAAAAAAGGAGCTCATTCAAGCCTGTCAAACCTTATCAGGTTTAAACCCAATGATGAGACAAAACTTGCAAGCAATGCTTTGGCATCATTGCAGCATCCAAAGGTAACATTACTAGCCTAATCACTAAAATCAAATTTCACCATAAAATCCAATATTAGTTAGCAATGAAGCATAAACTGCATCACAAAATCCCAGCCGCCAGACCACACAAACCTCAATAATGCAAATGCTATACAGTGCATCACCGTACCTTTTTACATTTAGCAGCATTTAAATGTATCACTTTGAATAAGTGTTAAGAGTATTGAGTTATTTTTTATGTTACAATAGACTTTTAAGTTTAAATCCAGGACTTGACAGGATATGTTATGTTTAAGCCAATCAAAGAGTTTGCAGTACACAAGGGAACCCTGTAACTTGCCTGCGTTCCTCACTGAAGCCTCAAAATGTTGACAGACTGGTGTTCTTGGCCAAGAACCTTTAGTACAGTAGTTGGCTGAGTGTCCAAAAAGCACTGGGTGCTAGCTTTTATTTTCATTATTATGTATTCTAAAGCTGTAACTTTTTATTCTATTTTATGTTCAGAAGCGTTTAAGTTCATCACTTTGATTAGGTGTTCTAAAGCACGAGAGGAAAAGAGAGGTATTTTGTTACATGAGACTTTTGAATGTAAGTAAAGCACTTTGATATTTGTTATGTCATCTGTTTAAAGCCCTGTCTAGACAGCGAGTCTCTCTGATGTGTTTTTTACTTGAGCTTCAGAGAGTACATTAAATATGTTTGTTGAAAAAATAAGAATCATGTGAGAGAATCATGATTTCACCTCTTAGGGGAAAAAAAATTGTGATCCCCATTTTAGCTACAAAGGAACTGTGTGTGCGCACACAGATTCACACACAAACAGAAAATACTTAACAGACAGAATAAGGCATAGGGGAAAATAGAGGAGGAGACAGAAAAAAAAGCAAAGAAAGTCAACTGAAAAAAGGTTTAAGGAATGCAGAATGAAAGCAAGAACAGATTTCACCAGTGCATGTTGAGCATCTGTCTTCTCCTGGAAGAGGGCACAAGAGGGGGGGGCAGGCTACAGTGTATTGAGGGTTCAGAGGTGAAGGGTGGTAAGGTGAAAGTTGTGTGATGAAATAAAGGTGGAGAAATGGAGGGAAAAGTAAGGGGAGGAGAAGCTGTTTACATGGTGATGAAGAGAGAGGTGGGAGGGTCATGGGAAAAAAAAGGAAACAGAAATCATAAAGATGAATTCATCTGGGAGAATTACAGAGAGCAGAAAGGCCAGGAACAGAGGAGTATTATGCAGCAGAGTAAGAAAGTGACAGGGAAGAGATTTAAGGTAGCGCAGCAGATGAAAAGAGGTAACAGGATAACTGAGGCTGCCCTCGCTCTTTTAAGTGTTGTAGGAGGCTCATATTAGGTGACAAGGGGCCAGACTACAGCCAATCAAAAAGCAATCAGCCACTACTGAGCCCTCCTATCTATCAACTGTGGATGTTGACCTTTGGACTTCTCATCTTGCCTGTGGTTGTCTGTCTGCCTCAGTCAGACTGCAGCAGAAACTAGTAGCTAGCACACTTCATTAGCCCAGACGTCTGTGGTCCAGGCTGACACTGTGTGCTCATTAATACAGTTTGACTCATTAGTGCTTTCTCTCCTTCAGTGACAAGCTCTCACACTCACTCTCATTGCGCTGACAGTTTCATTCTGCACTACTTTCCACACTGGCTCAGATGAATGTGTCGACTTGTCTAATATGGATCGTGATGCTCGCCTCCATGAGTCGTGCGTGTCATTGCCCCTGGCACTGCTGGTATTCATGCGACTGACTGGAAAGGCTATAAATGAACTAATTATCTATTTAATTAGCCATCAGAGCATTCTCTGTGTGTATGTGTGCAGCCTGTTTATGACCCAGACATGATGGAAGCAACCCTCATGCCAAAGAACAACCAGAGGAATCAAAATAGAAATCAATACCCACAAGCCATGATTGGACCAAGAGTGATAAAAAAAGAAAAGAAAAGAAAAGAAAGTGAGTTTTGGTTTTTTTTGTTGTACGAGTGTATCAGTCAGGCAGTGGGAGGTTTTGTGTGTGTTCCCATCGCCTGTGATCAGACTGTAGTTCAAAGACAACCTATCAGGTTGGAAATCAGGAGCCTCTGCCCTCACATTCCAGACGCAGACGGCTTCACTTTGCCTTCCACGCACACACTTATCTTACTGTACTTGTTAGGGCTTTCCACATTCTTTTCTTACAACCTATCCTTACCTTAAACTGATCTAGGGTTATCCCCAATACCTTTAATGCTTCAGTGAGAATTATCCACAAAGATTAAAAGCTTCAGGTATTTACTTCAATACTTTGCTATTATTGTAATTATGAGTCCAATGAGAGATGAGGACAGGAGGGGAGACATCAGCCACAACGTGTATGGAGGGATGAGCTCCACATTTGTGCACGTGGAGCAGAAATGCTAATTAAATTCCCAAGAGGATAGGGTTGAACCATTGGATGAATATATCAACTACCGATTGGCTAAGTCCATCTGCGGTTGTTTTTTTGGGAGCGGCACAATACACACCCACTGGGCCGGAGAACAAGTGAGAGGAAAACAGGCTGTAGAGCCAGAATATTTTCACATCTAATGCAATGAATTAAGGATTTATTTAGACCAAACCAGAACTGGTGATTGTTGTAACAGTAGAAAGTCTGACCCAGACGGTTTTGGTCAGTTAGGGGTCCAAGCAACGTCGCTCACTGCGGACTCCTATCGTTTTTGTTCTGATTATTCTTTGTCCTTCTCTCTCTCTTCTTTTTCTCCACTAAAAGTGTTTAAGTAGCAAAAACTGTGAAATGAAAATTCACCAAGATTGGCAGGTGGATTTCAAATTCCACCCATTAGTCAAAAAAAAAAAAAAAAAAAAACTCTAAGGGGCTGGGGGCTGTAACATTCAAGTTTACATTTTTGCAATTATCTTGAAAACGACTTGGTGTAGACTCAAAATTCCTGTCATTTTAATCATTCAATTCACCTGCATCTTTGCTCAACTAGTCTTCTGCTTTAAAAACGTCAACTTTTATGACATTTTCTCAATTTTCTCACTCCTATTTTGGAAACTCCTCCCTGACCGTTGGCCTATTTGTCTTAAAAATGAGTCAAGATCGTTTTTTGAACTGCAACCTTGCAACGTCTCCTTCCTCTCTTCAAAAAAACAACAACAAACGAACAAAAAAACATGAAGCATTTGAAAACTGATGGATGTCAATTACCATGGCAACAGTAATTGTGTATAGGAATCAACCCCAAACTTAGCCCTTAATATTTTACCTAAAAGCCAACCCTAATTTTAAATCCAGACCAAAGCACTCATCATCTGAAGAGGTACCAATCAGCCAAAATGACCTCACTTTCCAGAAAATGATATCACACTGGAAGTTGTGCAGAACAAAAAATTATGCAAATCAAAACATGACCAGTATGGTATTGCAATAAACAAATTATATTTACAGATTTATACAAAACCCAACTGTTAAAACTACAGTAGGTTAGAGGCTTAAGAAAACGTACCTGCTCTTAGTTTGTGTGTTTGGTCTAATATGTCCTTGCTGGAGAACTGCCTCCCAGGGGAGGACTCAGCCTTGGTATTTGCTCTATAAGCTCTGATCTCCAGAGAAATCTCTTTATCCCCTCTCTCTTCTGTCTATTTCCCCTCTCTCCATCCCTATTCTCTCAGTTGTCTGTTCCACATCTCCTCTTTTCTCAGCGTCACTCTGCCTCGTCCCTTTTCTCTCAGACTAGCAAGACACAGAGGGGACAAGATTGAGGCTACTGTATGAGACCCAGGCAACATAAACTCTCCTGGCCTGACGTTCAGCTGACTTGGTGTCAGTCAATGAATCAGCCAAGACAAAGGACAGATGCTGGAGAGACAGACTGATGGGCAGGGCAAAAATATGACATGGATTCACCATATCAGTTCCTAGCATGATATACAGAACCATAATTTTTAAACAATAATTTTAGTAGGTACTGCACCTTCAATGGGTACTCGAAACAATTTAAATATGAACCATAAATGGTTATTTCACAAAGGAGCACTGTGTGAAATATTTCCACCTCTCGAAGGTAACGTCAAACAAATAGGGGGCAGAATATCACCAGAGTAACCACTCCTAACAGCTCCTCACTAAAATAGCTAGAGGCCAAACCTTACTCTGACTCAAGTTTGATCAGAACTCCAGCTCAGATCACATGGACACTCATGGAGTATTGGTTTCATTTCTGGAAATGAAACCAGGCTCAGCAACCTCTTTGTGAACATGGCTGAGCCAGGACTGAACACTTAAACAGCCTCTGAGACAGATGGTGACCAGCTCCATAACAGGGAACTCTGTCCTCTGATCAGGACTGCGATAGATTGAGGCTTTATTTTCAACTAAACTAGAGTTGGTGAAGATTGGGAAGCCAAACCAAGGCATACATTTCATTAGATTGTTGATGCAGATTGACCCTGATGAGCAGGTAGCCATTTGCCATTTGCACCCCTTCAAAACATCCCTAAACACAAAAAGAGGTGTGATCCATTAAGCAATGTGTTACCTTCTTGAAGAGGCGTCCTGAGTCCTCGCTGATCTGTGCGAAGCGGGGAATGATGTTGTTGAGGTAGAGGTCGGACAGGGTGGCATGGTCGCGGCTCTCCCTCTTCACCTGAAGCAGCAGCAGGTTCCAGCAGTTCACTGGGGATAAAATGCTCTGCTCCTTCCTACACACAGAGAAACAGGGAGTCTTTAAAAAAGGTATTCAAGCACCTTCAAGCATCTTTTTGAGATAAATGACTAATATTAAGTCTCTTTCATCTTCTAATTTCCCCCCTTCCATCCTGCTTATAGATATGCACACTCAGACATATAATTGTACACAGAGGCCTGCTGCCTGTAAAATGTACAGACAGGCGTAACATGCAAAAACACACTTCTTCACACACTGTTGAGACAAGCCAGTGGGATAAAAGACAGGGAGGGAATTAATGCCCGGACAGATTTATGCACAAAACAACCACCCTCTCCTCTCTCTCTCTCTGTCTCTCCACACACACACACACACACACACACACACACACACAGGGTCGATGAGCCAGCCCAAACAGGGGATTCAGCCAGGGTACAAAACCCAGCAGGAAGAGGCAAGACTCCCCCACAGGCACAGCTGTCGCAGAAAGGAATCAGAAAAAAAAGGAGACAAGAGAAGTGAAAAAGAGGCAGAAAAAGGAGATTTAAAGACTGCAATGATTTCACTAACAGTCTAATGACTCAATACTGTCTCATTGTCTTTGCTTCAAGTGCCCATAAAGCTGTTACACAAATGCAAGGCTGTCAATGCTCCGCTTACATGACAACACAGGCCGTTTCAGAGCGTTTGCACACAATAATGAATGTGTGTGAGCGTGTGTGTGTACGTGTGCGTGTGAGTGTGTGTGTACAGTATGTGTTATGGATGATCCATGGATGATCTAGTGGGTAAAATGGATTATGAGTGAGTGTAAGTGGATGAAAGAAGGTCTTTGTGCAGTTAAGAGCAGCTTTAACTGGATAGAGACAGAAAAGAGCTGCGAGGCATTTACATCACACACACACACACAGATGGAGGTCAGGGAAAGTAGAGCAGTGACCCAAGCATACACAAGGTCAGAGACAGACAGAGAAAGTCTTTGACCGAGGGGTATAGAGTGGGGGCGTTGTCCACGGGGAGGTGTGTGTTTGTGTGTGTGGGAAAGTAGCATCTGATGAGATGAGTCATAGACAGTGATGTGATATGCTGGTACTGGCTGCCACTGGTCAGATGGTCAGATGACTAACTGAGTGCAATAACAATAATGACTTCAAGGAAAAGAAATTAGAAAAAAATCCACCTACACACATATTACAAAGCCCAAACACTGAAATTCTCCACATGTCGGATGCTAAACTCAACCACTGATCATGTGGACACACGTGTGTTTGTATCGCTTTCTGCTCCAACTTCTCCCCGCTGTCTGTTTCTTTTCCGGTATGGTGTCTGTCTTCACTGATTGCACAACAGTGTTTCTCTCCACCAAACCAGGGCCACAGCAGTTCCTCTATCTGCTCAAGTGACCACTAGCCTCTCTATCTGACATGTCACCCTCAGTGAACCGGCGATCGCCATGGTAATGGCGCTGCAGCAGCGGGTGAAATATCACCTAACCCTCTGTGACCCCTCAGCTATCACAAGGTAAACACTGAAATGTCACTGGTCCTCTGAAGGTCACATGGTGCACACTGGGAACAGAGTCAGTCCTCGGGTCAGGTGCTGTCAGTGACTCACTTTGGAGGGAAAATGCTAAATGGTCATTTATATTCAGGATCAAAACGCACAACATTAAAGAGGGCATCACTGCTGGCGGTTTGCACAGCTGATGCAAACTGAACGGTTTAAGGTCCAGTTTCTAAGATTCATGGGGATTTATTGGCAAAATATGACCATGAAATGAAATATATTCTTCATGTGTTTCCAACAGTGTATAATATTGTTGTTTTTGTTATTTTAGGATGAGCCATTTACATCCACAGAAGGTCCTCTCCCACTGAGGCCGCTATATGTTGGATCACCATGTTTCTAGTGTAACTAACTCTAAACACGACCTCTCACATTTTGCACAAGTTTCGTGGCTGCCATAGGTTTTCCTACATGCTTGGAAGGGGAGGAGGAGACAAGGTGTTTGCAATCTGCAAACTCACCACAAGATACCACTAAATTTTACACACTGGTCACACAAAGGATATCTAAAAATGCTGAATTTTTACACCACGCTGCAGGAAATGCTGTGCCATATTAGACAGACATCCTCCCTGCATGGAATTATTTTCACCCCATGATTGTAATTTGTTGTAATAGGTGAAGTTTTGGTGTATCAAATCTTTCATCTCATTCACCACATAAACAATACAAGTGTGTTGGTACATGTGAAAACAAAGCGTAAACTAAACTTTGCTTCCGGATATCAAAAAGGATGTTGCCTAATGAATCTCCAATCCCCATAAATTTGGAACCTCTATATGTGATTTTGTCAGTATTTTCCAGCACCATTAATAATGTAAATAGACAAAGAGGGAGAACATTAAGCACATGACAGATTTAAATGAAAACAGCCACAGCAGATGCAAAACATTGCTGTTTTCAGTCCACATGTGGTCATATGACTATGTGATCTTTAGAGTTAGATCCCAAAAACCACATTGAAATAATATGTTGCTGTAGCCACGGGTTGTATAAGAGGCTGCAGCTTATTAGCAGTGAAACTGGCCTAATATTTAGCATAAGGACAGGCTTTGAATCAGTGTGCAACTTGTGAGGGCTTCTCCATGTGACCAATCAGCCTGTCAGCCTCAGGGCACACACGCACATGCACGCACATGAACCCCCCCATGCGTGCGCAGACACACACACACACACACACACACACACACAATACAGTTAAACCATGTAACCCCCCACCACTGCAGTACGCAGTCTGCCAAATAGCAGGAATACCAGGGGTCTCCACGGGATCAACACACACACACAACCCTCACACCCTACATTGCTTGGAGCACCATCAACGGCTGGCTGTACGGAGAAACAGCCACAGGCACACACACACACCTACATTCAGACACACAAAAATACACACACATAACCGGAAAATAGCTGAAATTCCAGCATGGCACCCGGATCGAGCAGCAGCAGATGCAGGGAGACTGTTAAACACACAGATGTTGAATGAGGAGAAAAGAGAGTGGGGGAAGAAGAGCAGAAAGAGAAATGAAAAGCAAAGATTGGGCACTTGTCAGTCAGTCAATCGTATCTTTTTATTGCCTTATGACATCTTGATAAATTATGATGTGAACGGACCTGCTGAAACTGCTGCAGTAGCTGACCTGCAGCTCAACTACATGTTTTATTCTCTGTCCTTTGCCCTCCCTCTTCCTCTGTTCCCCGTTCCTCCCCCAATATGCAACACAGGGAAACACACACTCTGCAACTGTCTCAGTATTGATCTGAGCCTAGAGGGTGTGTGTGCGCTGTAGATGTGTGTGTGTTGGTGGGGTATGTCCTCTTGGTTGGAATTGGGTTTCGTTTAGAGGACCTATCGATCCCTTTTAGTCTGTGCCTGAGTGTGTGTGAGAGAGAGCATGGATGTGGGCTTTCTCCCCCAGCAGAGAAATGAATGCTTCTAGAAAAGTGTGTGATGCAAAATAAAACAGAACAAGAACAGTGCAGGAAAAAAAACAGGAAGGTAGCAGTAAAGGGGGTCATAGTTAACGGGAAGTTACAGAAAGAAAGAAGACGAGCAGAAGAGGAAAGAGTCCAGTCCTTCTCAACAGTTTCTGTCATTTTGGAAGATCCAGTATGTCAAAACAGTCAGCTAGTGTTTCCTCTACAGCGAAGCACTACCTAAAACACAGATAATACCACTTAAGTAAAATCTAATGATAAATATCAAAGCAGGTAACACAAGAAAGAAGTGTCTCCTGGTTGTTCTCTCAGAAATATTAATTCTGTTGGCAATTAATTTAAGAAGAAGCAGCAAAACTAATGCTATGCCTTTGAAGCTTAATCCAAATGATACATTTGGGTCGTAAAATAAGAGGTGTTCAGGGCCGTCCAACCAAGAACGATAACACCAATAATGATCACTAAAATGAACAAACAAATGTCAGCAACTGCATCAGAGGCAAAAAACGTTTTGTTCAAGTAAAATAACATGTTTTTCTGAGCAATCTGCAGCCTAATATTGTGTTATATAAGTGTTTTATAAGTTGTAGGCTATACCCTGTAAATCCGGATGGATTTTGATTGGCTACCACCGTTTCTATTGTTCACAAATTTGCTCTGAAAGTGATCCCAATTAGAGCGTTGGCCACTTTAATTGTGGTGATATTTGTAGTGTGGACTACATCGTACACTTGAGTTGTAATGAGTTATCACTCTTATCACTCTAATTTTATTCACTGGTGGATGAATTCACATCAAGAGTAGTATTTGACCTAAGTGACAACATAAAATCTTAATTATTGTTATGTAGATATGACAAAAATAGTAAAAATATATGTAGCCTAATAAATTGTGTTTTTACGCTATGCTCATATTTGTCTACTCATACAAGAATAAGTTGAAAAACAGCCCAAAGTTGGACCCTAACACTGTGGGCGCTTTCCATTTAAAGTAAATACACATCTTGGCTCTTGGAGATGCAAAAGAGAAATGAAAGGAAGGAAGAGGAATGGTGTCTACTGAAGAGGTTATGTTAGTCCAATCCAACACCACCATTTTGAAGAGTAAGCAGTTACTGATGATGCACAGGTGTCCTGCAAATCATGACACACTTGGTGCAGCTACTCCTGTCCTCAGGGTTTTTTGGGGAAAAATAAGTATTGCAGAACCAATGTATTAATGATACTGCATTAATGATCACAGAGCAGCAGCAGTAATCAATCATTCAACACATCTCTAATGAAAGGGTGTTGCCAACTGGTGTAACACCTCTGTACAGGTTACACCTGTGTTTTCTTGCTCAAGGCTCCTTCCTTCAAAAAGATGCAACTAAGGTATTAAAACATTCTCAAAGATAACGGGGGAGTGAGGATACAAGGAGGCACAATTAGCTAAAGGGAAAGCTTCCTCTGCCTCCATTTACGTATCTGCCGAAGCTCCACTGAATTTGTGTGTAAGTGTGTGTTTATGGTGAGATTAGCAGTTCAGTGAATCCTTCCCCACAGGGAAACAGACTGCTCTCTCCCACCAAAAACTGCCAGATAAATTATACAACAACACATCCCGCTGCTAAAGCTGATGAGCTCCAGTGTGTTTCTGTATGTATCATATATGCACCAATGACGAAGAGAGATAAAGAGTGAGAGAGAGATTCCCTGTTTGGGAAAGGTTACACACAGCAAGACACTGCAAAATAGTCAGAGCACAAAATCACCACCTGTCCATTTCTGGCAAAATTACCAGTTACACACACACACAAACATACACGGACTCACAGGACCTCACTTATAACATAAGTAAGTGTCCTAATGAAATGTATAAGTGATGAATCAGTTGCAATTTCATCAGATCAAACTGGGAAGCAGTGAGTGACGTAAGTCAGTATTTTACAGACACACGCCAATATGACCATCCCTATCGGCTATCCTTCTGTTTCATTTTCTGCTCGTCTCTACTTCTCTTTTCTTGGGAAGGAAGTGACTCATCTTTAAAGCACTTTAAATAAAGTGCTAAATAAAGAAAATTTTTCCTTCATATTCTTCCAGTTTGAATTTTCAATAAGGATGACTGTCTTAAGACCATGATTTTCAAAGTGGGGGCTGAACAAAATATTTTTTAATCATTATGAGTATTTTTATAAAATATAATGTATAATGTATATCTTATTTAAAATTTAATATTATTGAATTAATAAAAGTAGAGAAATACATTCAGAAGTTGTTTTTTCATTTGTTCTGTTTTGGGTTTTAGGCCACCTTACAAAACATGGGGGCCAGGCCCTAAGGTAATGCTATATTTGGGGCCTTGGCATGGAAGAGACAGGGACCCTCTGGTCTAAGGAAGCCATTCCTAAACATAAGAATGATGTGGCCCAATTTGAAATTTGAAAATCTTCTGTGGCCCACCAAAACCCTTAATAACAACTCTGATCAGCACATGAAACTAACTGTACCAGTGACGAGATATAAGATTCCTTCTGGTGTTCATGTGTCTGGTCACCAAATATGGTTAAACACTTGTTAAACCAGGTCAGAAAAATAAGGTATAACACATAATTTAAATCCCATGACTTTGTTTATATTACCTCTATCATATTTATGGTAATTTCAAAATTGAAACTTCAAATGTTTTATGAATTTTTCTTGACCTCTATCGGACCCACACTTCGGGAATCACTCATCTAAAGCATTCCAACTAGTCTAAACAAATAAAGCCATATGAAACATCACAACAACCTGCGATTCAGTGTAGTAGCACTTTGTATAAGTGTGTGTGTGTGAGTGGCTGTGTCCCCATACTTGAGTAGATGGTCCTTGGTGCTGCGTGTCTTGGTGAGGAACCTCTCGGCCAGCTTCTCAAGGTTGCGGCTGTAGTCGACCTCGATCTCCGCTTTCTTTCTGAAGAAGTCCTGCAGATCCTGCAGCAGCTGCACTCTCAGCTCACACTGCTGGTCCAGACACTTGAGCTGCTCCACCAGCTGGGCACGGATCTCTGCCAGGGACAGAGAGACAGAGATGAGTTTGACTTTATTATGCGAACCACAATCCAGGTGTAATCAACACAGCGAAACCACAAAGGATAGCCTACACATAATGTTTGTTACCACGCACTCCTAAAATCAAAGGCCTCTTTTCTCTAAAAAAAAAAAAAAAACACGCAATTATCCATACAACTGGGGAGTAAGCTGCATACATTACTGTTGGCAGTGCAGCACTATCATTAAGATGCGTGCCACAACAATGTGCAAGATATTAAAGTCTGAAACGGTTTCCTCTTTACAGCTGATGTGGATAGAGCTCCAGTGAAACACCTGGCAGAGCCCTGACACATCAGCCTGGAGTCTTGGCTGAAATCCATCACCTCCGCGCCCCTTCCACCCCCCAGTTTGGAAAGCATAGACTGCTATACATGTGTGTACATCACTATATTCATATGTACCACTGCAACAATTAGTGGATCAAAAAGAAAACATATTGCCGACTACTGTGATAATCAATTAATCATTTCAGACATTTTTCAAGACAAAATGTCCAACATTTGCTGGTTACATCTTCTTAAATGTGAGGATTTGCTGCTTTTCTTTGTCACATATGATAGCAACTGAGAAGTCTTTGGCTTTTTGACTGTTTGTCGGACAAAACAAGCAATTTGAAGATGTCGCTTTGGGCTCTGGGAAAATGTAATGAGCATTTAACTTTTTTTTTTTTTACATTTTACTGACTAAATGATTAATTGTGAAAATAATCTGGAGTTTAATCAATACTGAAGATAATCGTTAGTTGCAGCCCTAGTGTGTACATCATCATATTCATATTCATGTGTGCATTTGTGTGAGTATGTGATGATCAGCTATCCTCTTCCACACACAGAGAGAGATCTCCAGAGGCAGTCATTTATCCTGGCTTATCACTTTTCATTTTCCTCCTGCTTCCTTCCCCCCTCTCTCCTCCATGCTGCTCTCCAGTCTGGCCTCAAATTAATAGAGTGCACTCAGTGCAGACACACTCAGTAACCGTATTCAATCACTGGCTACAGAAAAGTCCTCTGGAGAGTCCTGCCCGCTGCAGCCATAGACCGGGACACACAAAGTGGCTGCCCACGGCAACACGTGCACGCTTCTACACACCCAAGGACATGATGATGATAAGCTGGATCAGCGCTGACAGCTGACAGATTAATGCCATGCTCTCATAGCTGCCTGCCAATGCTGAGTAGGCTGCACATGCAGCCTGTTTAAAGAGTTAAGAATCAACACACACATTATCATTTAGTCTACTTAATAAAAAGTTCTATATTGTACACAAATTATATCATGTAGAATATTCATTATATGTAGAAAACGCTTTGTGTCTGGTATATTCACTCTATTCTTGCTCCCGGGTCTTGTCCTGTCTTAGGTGTACATCATTGTGATATTTTGAGATATACATTTTATTGGCTTTTTATGTATATATGCTTTTCCTGTTAAAAAAAAAAAAAACAATTTAAAAAAAAAAGAAGAAAACAACAATACACACACACTCTCTTCTCTACCTGCCACCCTGTGCAGCTGCATTAGGGCTCGTCTACCACGGCCGTCCTACCTTTACAACGCAGGCTGAAGAGAAAGCGGACCGTTTTGGCCTCCATCCCGGCTTCAGTGCAGTATAGACTCCCCTCACACACAAACTGATTCAGACACACACACTCGTAGGCAGGCAGAGAGTCAGCCGTCCGTCGGGCCGACAGCGCCTGTTGATGCTGCCTTTGTGTTTAACAGCTGAGAGTGCAGTTTCTCATTACCACAAAGAGAAGTGGGATATCTAAATGTGTCTGTGACCACCCCGCTCCTCCCCCTGCCGTCTCCCACTTCTCTCTCTGTCTCTCGTAAACACAGACCTTAACATTGTACCACTAGCCAGCGGCTGTGTCCGCTCACAGTCATTCTTTACTGATTAAAAGGCCAGAACGGAGGAGTTTTGTGGCATTATGACTCTGCGCTGCAAACACTCACATACGCAACAAATAAATGCACACACACAACCTGTGTCTGTGTTAATGACCTGGTGTGAATATTTGCTTTGACAACATGTGTTATTGACTCGTGGTCTGTCTATGTGTGTATGTGTGTGTGTGCACAATTTCCTCATTGCACAGCACTGTCAATGATGGGGAATGAGTCAGTGTCCCGCCTCTCAAGGCTGCGACACAAAACTTTGAGATGGCGGCCATATAATTAGCCCAACACAACAACACACACTACATGCACAAACACCTTGGCTGAAAACAAGCACATCCATCCATAAGACGGTGAAATAAAGTAAGGCTGCAACTAAAGACTATTTTCATCATTGATTAATCTGTTGGTTTTTCACGATTTAATCATCAGTTGTTTGGTCCAGAAATGGTGAAAAATGTTGATCACTGTTGCCCAAAGTCCAAGATGACATGCTCAAATGTCTTGTTTTGTCCACAACTCAAAAATATTCAGTTTACTGTCATAGAGGAGTAAAGAAACCAGAAAATATTCACATTTGAGAATCTGAAATCAGAGAATTGGGCATTTCCTTCTTAAAAAATTAGTCAACATGAATAATCAAAAATAGTTGATGAGTTAATTTAATAGTTTACAACTAATGGATTAATCCACTTATTGCTGCGGCTCTATAGGAAAGTCTATGAATGCATAAGGTGATCCGCAGGGAAGCAGCCTCAGGGGTCAGGGACATGTAGCGACTCACTGGACCCCCAGTGTTTAGAAAGCAGGTTTAATGGAGCCAAAATTAATTTAATAGGTCATACCCCATGCCCCGAAACCTCTCTCAGGCCCCTAACAGTCACATTAGCATGAAGAGTGATTCCGACAGCACGCTCCACTTACAAAATATATGGCTGTGTGACTCAACCAAAGCTAACCCTGAGCTCTCTGCACTATACCTTGTTGATACTGGCTGCTAAGCTGAATTTCCCTGAGGGACTTGCAAAAGAAAAAGTTTTTATCCATCTAGACAGTATTACTGCCAACAGGAGAGGAGTGTTAGCTGAGAGATGGGGAGCTTGATACAGCAAAGAGGTGAGGTGCCGTCAGAAAAGATCGATGCAGGTCCTCCTCTCCATCTCACCCCTCTGTAACGGTCATCATCCCATTGAGCCAGTGAGAAGTGGGATGTGAACTGGAATGTGACGCCTCCACCCCCCTCCAGACAGCCCAGTCACATTTTCCAGGCAGATGAGAGCAGGTCTTGTAATCGGGCTCTGGGATTCTACTTTACTGATGCTCTCCTTTCTCTTTTTTCTTCGTTCCTCCTCCGCCTCCTCCTCCTCCTCTGTCTGTAACGCTGAGGGCTGTCTGGCTCTGTCTGCACGAGCCTTGTCTGTACACTTTTCACTTTGTTCATCAGTCCTACCAACAGCACAAACCAACACAAAACAACTTGGCAAAAGGAGGTGGTTGCTAAACTTTGAAGCAGTTCTTCCCTTCGGTGGGATTTTTATTTTGTCGTGTAACAACCTGTCTGCAGAAGCTTTCTGGTAGGATGTCACAAGAGCTGATCCTTTGGTACCAAGTCACTACCAAGATGCTAAAAGTGTGATGGTACTCAGACCTGACGGGGGCAGAATATAAACCTGCAAGTGTTGTAGTCTGCTGTCAGGTGCTGATAGGCATTGTTGTCAACAACACGTTGGGGACGGCAACAACTGCACTTGCATTGACAGGTCCACCTCCAACTCATTGAAAAGAAAAACAGTACAAGTCATGTATGGAAGTACTTTATGTTTGAGGCAAATCAACAAGGGTTAATAATAAATTTGCAAAAACCAGTAAGCCATCAAACATTTTAGATAAAAGGAGTAAAGACTTCCAACTAAGCGAAGTACCTCAAAGACAGACATCCAGATGGTGAGTGAGTTTCAATTCATGCCGACATTCATTAACAAAGTCTCCAAAACGTTATCCACCTCCTGAAATACACATTACCATTAATTTTATTTGAGGCAGCTAATATTGCTGTGTAGCCAACTATGTTCCATGACGTTTGCAATGGCTAAATGCTAAAGGCTATGTTTTGGCCGTAACCATAGCTCAGAGAAGTAGGGTGCTGACTCCATACTGTTCAGTCTGTGTCATCCGTCATCAAAATATCAGTGGGATGGGATTTATTGTTTTATTTTTGTTTTTTAGAGTGGTATCAAATTGGGTTTCAAGAAATGTGGAATTTCACTGGTATGGCTGTCTTTCTTCTATTGTCACAATACACGAAAACCACCATTGACACCCCCTCCTGATGGGCAAGGTGCAAACTTCATCAGTCAACATCTGCAGTCATTCATGTAGAAAGAAACAGATCCAGCTGAGACATAAAATAACACCAGCTATCTATGCCCTTTAAGTACTGGCTTAGTGTAGCGTTACTTCCCGGGTGTAGAGCTTCACATATACTTTCACACATATGTGTCATGGAGGTCCATTTATGGCCATAATTTAACAGCTGACAGTCTCGCATGTTGTACGGATGACTGCTGATTATAAAGGCCTTTTTTTCCCTCCTGTTTATCACATGTCTACTCAGTCATACCAGCCACCTGTTGGTTTGTTTTGTTTTCTCAGTGTAGGTGAGGGGGTGGTTCCGTGTGAATGCATGTGTGAATGTGTAGTCTCCATATGTCTGGCTTTCTATGCAGATAAAAACACAAGCATGAAGTAACAGAAATCTTAAGAGTCTGGTGTCTTTTTCTCCTTCAAACCATTTCACCCAAACCTGCCCCTCCTCATCATCCATTATTGATTGTTTGCTTATCCTGACCCAGAAAGAGAAAGACAAAAATAGAGAGCGATGATGGATGGAGACAGCGTTACCGCACTAAAATGACATTACCGCCATGGTCAGTGCCTGCTGTTAATTTTGCAGTGGGTTGAGGCTGAAGGCAGACATGTTGCCGCATACAGATGTGTGGATGAATACTCAGAAGGAAATAAAACTAGTGAATAAAATAAAAAGGCTGCCTAAAGGCAACCAAACCATTTACACTGGCAAGCACAATGACAAGCCCGAAAGTCGTGTTTTTCCTGCAACATTACTTTTTGTAGCTAAAGTTAGTTTTTGCAGTAAAATTGCCAGCAGCTTTATTCTGTTTAGCTGGAAGCTGACAGAAGTGATGGTTGCCCTGGATGCTGTTCTAAGCTGGCCTAGATACAGGAGCCACACATACTGCTGCGAGCACTCATTACACCTGAAAACACCCTGGGCCATGGGCACAACACACACACACACACTGACAACGATGTGACACTGCGAGTCCAAGCTGTCACTCTGAGCTGTTTTGACGGCAGCTATCCAGCCAAGCTCTTGGAGGCCCCACCCCAGATCTGTCCTCTTCTATTACTGGACTGGTTTGTAGACAGACACACACACACACACACACACACAGGCATACATTTACACACACATGGGAACTGTTTACAAGTAGATGTGATGAGTGTTTGAGACAAGACTTGAACTGGCTGAAGAGGGAAGAGGAGGGTACAAACAGAAGATGAACAACTATTAGACAAAGAGGACAGGTCCATTTATTTGAAGGATAATTATGGTTGATACTGAGTCTTATTTTTGCAGTTTTAAACTGTGATACATTTTATTAAATAAAACACAGTTCTCACCAAGCTGATTGCAGGGATTAGGAATGCACTGTTCCACGTTTTTGTGTCCAGATACTGAACAATAAAGCGATACCAGTGCTCTCTTTTATCCAAATTAAAAATCTGTATACCTCACATTGTCAGACTCTTTGGATTTGCAAGTCAGGAAGCATGCAGGCAGGTTTTATTGAAAACTGACTGATGTTACTGAATGAATGTTAACTGATGGCAAAAACACAAAACTTTTTATGATATTAATAAAGAAACTGTATGAAATGCGGATCAGTCATGACATGTCTGATACTCAAACAGCTTAAGCGTTACAGACACCATTTCCCGGATCAGATCGATCTATCTCTTACAGAGAGAGGGGAGCGTGGCAACACAACTAAAAAGCAGTGTTTCCTCTACCATTGTCTTAGGATGGTGGCCATTCCCCCAACACCCTGGGAGTGAAAATATTTTATTTATGTTATTCACCTGATTTAGGTGCACTCATTTCATCTCAGTGTGACTGTGTGTGAGAGACTTTACTGCGTTTTGATGTCACACTAGTTTCTCTCTCCTCCTCTGCTCTGTGTGCCTCACTTGAACACGACAGGTGAAGACAACGTTATTCAAATTGATGACAACTTGTTACGTTTCTGTAAGCACAATAAAAGCTTCCCAGCATGACTAATTTATTTATGTACTCCATCTAAAATGCATTCTAGCCAAAGCTATCCAACTGTTGATTACGTCAGTTGCTGTGGCAGTTAATATGCTAGCTGAGACTCATGTCTGTTTCTGTAGGCCTGTGCTTCATACAGAGCAGGTGCAGTGCAGCGTAATGCAGTCACTGAACTTATGTGTGGCTGCCGAATGAACGGCAGTCATAAATGAAGACAAAGGGAACTATAGGATAATATTGGCTGTGACAGTTGTCAGTTTTCAGTGCAGCATATAAGTGGCAGCGTCAGTTAGTTAAACCGGTGTATGAGTAAGTAGCCCCTAGCCCATCTGCCCCCAAAGCAGTCAACCTCAGCACTGAAGAGTTCACTGGGGTCAAGAAACACAATCAGAGAGGTTATATACAAACCCAGCATTAGCCAAACTTATCCAGAGGAGAAAACTAAGAAAAAAGGTAAATTATAACCCAAACTCTCAGTTGTAAACATACAAATACATCACAGTTTACAGACCGATTTCCTAGTTCAACTTTGACTTTTGGCCATAGTTGTAGTGTGTGCACACAATTTTTCTGTTCATAAACAGTTTACTATTGGTTATTTCTGGTGCTCTCACTTTCAGTTTTGCCTACAAGTAATTAAGATAATCTGGCTTAACTGATGCTGTTTTAACAACCTGTCTATTTGTCAAAAGAAGACCATCATGTAGCAATGTTGCTATGTTCCCACATCTCAGTAATTGCTTTGGTGTGTCCAGTTTAGAAAAAAAATGCATGTAATGCCATCATAAAAGATAGAAATGAAGGTCCAAACCAGGGATATGCGACACATGGTTGTATAAACCAGTATAATCCTTTAAATACAAGCTTCTCTGCAAGCATTGGGGTGCCTACAACCTGTGCCAGGTAATCAGTGACCACAGCGGGAATACAAGAACACACACGCACACACAAAAACACACACACACATACTCATCAATTAACCAGTTCTAAGAAAATCCAAGACATCCAACCAGGAGATCTAGCGGCCGCTGAAGCAGAATATTACCCATTCTGTTTGTATTTTTGTGTGTGTGTGTTGCATGTGAGCACACACAGTGTTTATGCAGTAAGGCCTGGTCTTTTGTTGCCCCAGGGGCTGATACTGCAGTACAGAGCGGTGTGGGGGGGGGGGGGTGGAAATGGTTTTGAGTTGTACCACTGTGAGCTCATACTATTGTCCTCAGAAGAATGAAAGAAGCAGAAAGAAAAGGAGAAAGAACAGAAAGCAGTGTAAAGGGTGAGTGTAGGGGGGTGAGGCACTGCGTCACTGTGAATAATATGTCCATTCATCCCCGTACACACAGGAAGAGAGGACAGAGAGACAGGAAGTCAGTCGGACCGGTTCATTGCCAGTAGGGAGCACACGGGAGGGGAGGGTCGTACTAAAACAACCACAGGAAGCATATGCGTATGAGTGTGTGTGTGTGTGTGTGTGTGTGTGTGTGTGTGTGTGTGTGTAAAGACGAGGTGCAGCAGGATGGGGGGTTGGACTGAGGTGTGTGTGAGTGTGTGTTTCTTCAAATGAAAGGGCCTGAAGAAAAACAGGCAGCTGTGTGGAGTTCGCCAATATAACCCTCCGAACTTGAAACCAGGCAAGAAAAAGGGGGAAGAGAGACTGACGGAGAGAAACTGGGCCAGGGGTTTGCAGGTTGAAGGGGGGGTAAGCAGTGTGTGTGTGTGAGAGGTATGTGAGTGGATGGTGGGGCTGTGGGACGCGATTTTAGGCAGTTGATTGAGTTGGTAGTCTGAAGCCTCAGGTCGCAGGTAGTATTTCCTAATAAGATTCTTCAGCAGGGTGGAATCTATTAGTTCCAGACATGCCTGCCTAATACGGCTTCACTGTACACACACATACACATGCACACATGCACACACAAACACACGCAAGAGCAAGTGAGGAGGGGAGCAGAGGAAAAGATAGAATTACAGTACAGTAAGTGTTGGAGGGAAAACTATTGCAGGAATGGAAAGATTCCAGCCAATGTCTTTTCCTTGGGTCTGGACTTTCCTCTGAAAACAAACACACACACGGACACGGTCATGGACACACACACACTCTAAAACTTATATAGGCATTTCCTCTCTCGCCCAGAGCTTGAAACCTTTAGGAAAAGCAGTGTCGTCTTAAGGAGGCCAGTTAACAAGCTTAGTGACTTTTAGACATGAAAAACGCTGCTGAAGCCAAACCACTGCAGACCTGCTCTGTGTGCAGGAGAGCAGCAAGACAGGTAGGCAGGCAGAGAGACGGGCAGAGAGTAGAGGGTATAAGAGGAATAAAAGCTACTCTGTGCTGTGCTAGAGCATAAATAAGTAAAGACAAGGAGATTTCAGAGGGTAAAAGTTAGCTGTGTTTCTTTGGTACTTCATAAATTTCACTTTTGGCCCAACTTTATAATGCAGCACCAAGAACTAAAGAAGGCTTTCAGACAGGCAAGGAAGCATGTCTCTGACCTCTCAGCCTGTAGTTTTCACACATGCACAAACAAAAACAAACACTATGCATGCACCAATTAGAGCACTGATGACCCAGGAAATACAGAAACAGATTATTAAAGTAGGACTCTCTGATATAAGGCCACAATGTTTTTGCTTTTGGGAAATATCTCTCACCACCATTTGTAAACATCTTATTAACAATGAATGAGTGAAGTCTGAAGAAGAGAGCAGGCCTCTTCAAAGTAACAGGTGGACATTTTGGGAAATGCACTTACTGTAACAGCATTTTAGATGAAAAGAGCGATACCACTCTTGTGTCTGTCCATTCAAAAGTCCACCTCTAAAGTGCACATAACATAACATATCTCTTTTGTTTAATCAGTGATACCAAACCAAGGTTTGGAGTCATGTGAGGCAGGCAGCAAGTATGGCAGTTTGAAAGAGAGCTCCAGCTGCCGATGCAGTGTAATTCATAATAGAGTGAGATATAAACAAAACAACCTCTCTTTAATCGAAATATTTAAGACAACTGACAAAGATGTCTAACCAAGCAAAAAGGGTAACAATGCTAGCCAAATACCGGACTAAATTAAAAATGAACCTCGATGCTAGGTCCAGATGGAGTCAGAACCGATGTGGACAACACCTTGTTGGCTTTGTTAAAAGTTACACACTTAAAGTAACATTAGAGAAACAAGAAGAAAAACTCAACATCATTCAACGAGCGAACAGAAACTACAACATGCATTGGTAATGTAGAAGCTTGACTGGACTTTCTAGAAGATGCTAATACAGTTCAAAAACCATAGGATTTTATAGGCACTTATGTGCAGGAATATTTTGTCTCCTGAAGTCTTTGCTATGGTTGATCTTTTCAGCTAACTCTTTGCAAGAAAGTAAGTAACAAGCAACTTTTCCAAAATGTCAAAATATTCCTCAAAGGGGATTGAACGTCTATTGAAAGATATTTCAACAATAAGAAGCGACTAAATGCTAAAAAAGATAATAAAAGATATAAAATTATTAACTGCATGCCATAGTATAACTTTCATTATATCTGTCACAATAACCATAATATAATTTCTGAGGCAAACAAGCATTCATGAGTTATAAGATCTAATACTATATCTATTAGGTCTATAGTCGTAATTCTACTATATACTTTGACTCTTCTCTACTTACTTTTGGTACTTCTACTTTGTTTTTCCACACGCGCACACACACACACACTCGCGCACACAGGTGTTTTGGTCTTGAGAAGCTACAGCCTTTATTCACTGACAAACTGTAACCTACTCTGTACATTTACTGCCAGACTGACAGCTTGACTGCTCACCTTTTCCTCTGCTCTGCTGCATTTATCATCAACCTCCGCCTCGCTCTCTTGCTCTCTCTCAGTCACTACACACACAAAAAGAGCTACACTACTCTTACAACAGATAATATGAAGGGATGGTGCTCTCGACATGTCTGCACTTTGTCAATAAACCACGGCGTGGTTTTGTGGGCTGCCATGTTTGAGTGAATAAAAAAAATTGTGGTCGCTATTGATGGTAGCTTGGCTACTTAGAAATGCAAAGTTTGTGCAGGATGTCCTGTGCCCCGTGGTAATCGGTGGTCTGCAGTGCTTTCACGTCACTTTTTAGTATCAGCTCAGCTTCTGTGGAACCTCAACAGGGATGATATCAAATAAAGTACCAGGTATTTGTAATGGAAAACAAAAAAAAGACAAGCAGAGTTGAGTCCAACTGAGCCATACCATGCGATGGAAATGCAGCTATTGTGTTGTTTTCTCCCTGTGATAAATAACATCAACAGGAGCCTGTTGATACGCCGCACCTCCCCCTAAAGCATCGCCTGTGTGTGAATAAACCATTACTTGTCCATGTTGCACCCTTCATGGTGGGAGTAGGGAGAGGAGGAGGCAGAGAAAAGGAGGTGACAGGGAGGGAGAGGGGGGTTACCGTGGAGGGGGTAGTAGTACTCAGCGGGGTTAAATTCCTCCGCAGTACTACTCAGATCAGGAAGTCATTAACCCTTTACTAGCTAGTGAGATGCTTTATCTCCAGAGACAGGAAGGAGGGATGACTCCCATGGAAGATGAGGTGTGTGTGTGTGTGTGTGTGTGTGTGTGTGTGTGTGTGTGTGTGTGTGTGTGTGTGTGTGTGTGTTAGGGTTAACAGTCTGAGCCATGTGGGTTCTCGTCAGGGTTGCTTGCACTCTGTGAGCTGGGTGCACAGGTCAGGGGTCAGGGGTCGCAAAGCTACTGGAGGGGGTCAGTCTCCCACATCAACCAACTGGTGGAAAACAGCACCAACAAAAGAACTATCAACTTCAGCTCTGACTACTGCGAAAGTAGCTTGTAACTAATCCTGTTGCCTGAATTTCTTCTATCAAATTATCATCTCGTTTTTGCACAAATATGATCAGCCATTCTTACGTCTCCATCACACTGTAACACTTAACCCTTCCAGACACCAGCAGACCTCTCCAGCCATCATATGCTCTGATTTCTCTTTCCTGGTGGCAGAGGGGTGTTGCGTGGTTGGAGACTGGGGGCTGGGGTGTCTATGCATAATGAAAAAGACTGCTTATCAAAAGTTAACTAGCTCCTCACCCATTTACAGCCCCTGCTTGCTCTACTAACCCACTCTGGAAAAGACGCTGAGACATAAGTGGGTGTGCTGGGGGAGGGGGTACGTCTCACACAGATGAAGGGACTTCAAATAAGATTAAGGCTGCAACCAGTAATTATTTTTAAAATCCAGGAACCTGTCGAGTAGCTTTGATTAGCCGTTTCATAGTTTAGTCTAGAGCTGAAGCGATTAGTTTATTTTACTTAAGAAGCACCAGTGCACATTAATTAATATGAGCACTTAAGTCCATCATGTAAATGTGCTGGATTTAACCACACATGCTAATTTACATCTACAGTCTAGGGCTAAAACTAACGATTAGCCTGATTTTATTATCGATTTATCTTGATCATTTTCTCAATTAACTGATTAGTTGTTTGAGCCATAAAATGTAAGGGAATGGTGTAAATGTTGATGACTGTTTCCCAAAGCACAAGGTGTTTTGTCCACAACCTTATATCAGTTTACCCTCATAGAGGACTAAAGAAACTGGAAAATATTCACATTTGAGAAGCTGAGACATTTTTTTCTTTTTAAAAAAATGACCATAACGATTCATATCAAAATAGTTGGTGATTAATTTAACACATGGCAACTAATCAAATAATCCATTAATCACTGCAGCACAACTGCAGTCAACCGATCATTTTTCGATCAAACATCCCTATTTCTAGCTTCTCAATTTTAAGAACTTGCTGCTTTTCTTTGTATTTGGCGATGTAATAATACTGAAAATCTTTGGGTTTTGAACCGCTGGTCAGACAGAACAAGCAATTTGAAGCCATCACACATTGGCCTTTGTGGACAGTTTTGCAACTGTCTGACATCAATAGACCAAAATGAATCACTGATTTATCAAGAAAGTAACTGGAAAGATTAATCAGTAATGAAAATAATCAGTCGTTGCAGCCCTAGGTTTTCCTTTTCTTCTTTTCCTTTGAAGTGCAGCCCTAGTGCAGTTTGGTGAAAGTCAAAAAGCACTTTTCAAATAGCTTGTTGTGTCTGAGAAACAATGACTTTGCAACTAAATAAGAGAGCAAAGCGGCAAATCCTTACAATTGAGAAGTTGTAAATGTGTGCAAAATTACTTAATAAACAATTAATCAATTGACAAAATTGTTGCTGATTAAATTTCTACAAATTAATTAATTGTTGAGTCTAATTGTTGCAGCACTAAATTAGGTTACACGCCATCTTACAATTCATCAATTCACATGATTTAGGACAGGCCTCTGGGCTAATTTGTGCATGTGTGTGTAGTTCATCCTCAAGGGTACTTTCCACCTGGTGTCACCTCTATTTCCTGTCTCTGCCGGACACAGCCATCTGGGCCTCAGTCTGTTCCAACAGCCTTCATCTCTGTCTCTCTCTTCCTCCATCTCACTCACACACACACACACGCCTCGCCGTAGGGATGCAAACCATGACAGTATAGTGATCTACGCCATCTGTCTGAGTAGGTATGGATAGGTATCAGACAAAACAGCACACACATACCTTAACCATCCTGAGCCAGCAGGAGAGACAATATTAGGCTGAGATGTCCCACTGTGTGTGTGTGTGTGTGTGTTTGTGTGTGTGGCGTACACTCTTTCCAGTGTTTCCAAATGACCAGTGCATAACACCCCCCATAATCAGCTTAGCAGCCAGTCAGGGGATTTGACTAATCCACAACACAAGCATGGGAAGGAGCCCGCCGAGTGCGTGTCTGTCTGTCTGTCTGCCTGCGAGAGCGGTCTGTCTGACTGTGTGTGTGTGTGTGTACTAAGTTAAATCAACCTCGACAGTCTTGGACGGGGCTCTCTCTCTAAGCGTCGAGCATTACAAGAATCATTCAAGACATGAGACTACTTTCAAATAGCGATGGATGGGCGTGGACGTCTATCATGTGCAGACACATCGTTGTCGGGTGGGTAAAGGTTCATTCCTGTCTTCATTAGCAGGTTAACACTCCTCACGATTCCAGTGAATGAGTGACGGTGTGTGATCACTCCCTACTTCTAAATTAAAACATGCATCAATCGTTCAGTCACCCCTGCCGATTCTTTCACTCCTCTGTCAAATTTAGCACCAATGATTCATGGGGACTTCGACAGCATTCAAAGCCCACCCCCCTGAGGAAAGCATCAGCGCTTTGAAGCCTAACACAGTGTGTAATAGCCTCCCCTCTGTCACTTAATAGTTGTGCATGACAGCCTCTCTCACACACCAAACTGGAAAAGAGACAGCACACACACACACACACACACACACACACACACACACACACACACACACACACACACACACACACACACACACACCGTGGGAAAGAGATGCATGATACTAAACGTGTACGTGACTGGTATGTTTGCCCTTACACAGCAAACTCTTATCATTACAAGAGACGTCAGTGGCATGCCGAAAATGGTCGTAGGAAAAGATGGTAGAGATGGAGATAGTGGGGAACAGTGAGAGTTGAGAGGAGAGGAGCGGGCAGCGACAGCACCGCGAGTTAAAGGCCGTATCTGCTGATGGCTGCCGATTCTTATCTGAGAGCCAGTGGAAGGCAGCAAGGCTGGGGAGAAAACAGCAGAGGGGGAATATGTCTCATCAGACAAAGGATGAGACTGAAAAAAGCAGTCAATAACACGAGATGCTATCGCTGCATCCACCTTGAGGTCACATCGTTGCCGTCTCCAGCAGCAGCTACAACTTCCTCCCCAGACAGAGGAGGGAGGGGAGGGGCAGGGAGAGTTTATGGGGCAGACAGTGATGCAGTGAAAGGACTGCCAGGCACATGCAGATGTAGCCATCTTTAATATCCAGTCTGTGTGTGTGTTCTTGATCCTAATTTTACCCTATGTTGTCATGACTGTAAATTTCTCATTCATCTGCTGCCATCATTGGTTTGTAGAATAACTACAGTACTTCTGAAAAAAAATACATTATTTAATCAACAGGAAAAGTAACAACAATTTTGATAATTGATTATTTGCCTCAGGGTTCCGACACCTTTTCCAAAGTCAAATTCAAGCACTTTTTTCGAGGTGCATTTTCTAACACCCTACAACTGTGGCAAATTATATATTTACACAAACATACTCAGAATGATTATTCCACTTTTTCATCACATTAAATCAGATGTTAAACAACCAAAATTAGGTTTGTGATGGCTACAATGTTGTTCAACAAACAGGTATGCCAATAAAGAGAATTGAACTGAAATTGTCTTTAAAAATGTGTTTCTAATATTTAATTGACTAACCAATGAATGAATTAAATAAAGGAAAAATTGTGATTTTAATAGACAAGAAAAATGCACCATCACTATTACAGATCACACACCTATAGACACTGATCTGTGCATACTGAGTATCAGCTGTACGTTTAAGCTATGAAAGCTGAGGTTATGTTGAGGTAAAAGCTGAAGGTCATAATCAGAGAACAGCGTGTGAGTCAGAGACGTACAGTGTTTGGCTCTCATCCCTTAATCACCGAAGGCAGAAAAAGCTGAATCAGGATCAGCCTATGCAGCAACTGCAATCACAAGACCACCAACCCCACCCCCACCCCTCCCCTCTCCCCTGTTCTGTATCCATCTCCCCCTTCTGTCCAACACACTGCTCCAGAGGTATACTGTAACTCATTCTCACGCTTGCTAATGTGTGCATGTGTACATGTATGTGTGTGTTTGCACTCTAAAGGAGAAGTGGCCTTGCTGTGTAATGACTCCTGCAGAGGCACCGCTCAGAGAGCCGGTGGTTCACCAGCGGTGACAGGCCGGGCAATGAAATATGGCCACCATTTCAACCAGGCGGCAGACTGTCACAACAAACCCAAGTCTGGGTGCATGAGGAACAGCTACGATGTGTATCTGAGAAGATCGAAGCCCCGCCCTACCTGCCCCTCGCCCCTTGGAGAATGTAGCACTGCGGTATACTATGCTATCACTGAGGAACGGGGGATTATAGAGCCACAAATATGATTTCTGTTTACTCATTGACTTTTTTTTTCCACAGTGAAGATCACATTCAGCCAGCTAGTTAAATTTTTTTCTCACTTGCATTCCCCACCTGCTCACATACCCACCCATTTGGCATTTGTCTGTATGCTGCAGAGACATGAGGGAGATACAGAGAGATAGAGGGAAAGTGGGCCAAGCTGCATGAAGAGGCTCCCAGGGAGGAGGACAACTCAACACCTCAGCACAACAAACAACCGCAACAGAATTCTGTTGAGCGGCACAAGAGCAGCACAGGGGACACGGCTGAGAACGACACTCTCTTAGCTCCTCTTGTTCCGTTTCTCTGCAGCATTATTTGGTCTTTAGCTGTTTTACACATAGTTTCTTTAATAATTACAAAACAACTCTGCTCTCTTGAGGTAGACCAACAAGAGCAGCAAGTGAAGACAAGCCATGTTTTTTTTTGTTCATGCGATCGTTGTTTTCGGTCATGTACTGCCTTTTACACTAAGTACTGTTATAATAGTGCACACACACTGTCAACATCCTTTTCATTTTCTGTGGAGAGCAGGGAATCCGGTCACACAGTGCATGATCAAAATGGCACAGTGAGTTTACAGACCAGTTGTCATATCTTAATTTGCATAATCACAACTTGGTCTCAGCCTTATACAAATGAGTCCGTCCGGCGCTACGCTCCAACCCCAAACTGTCAAACTAGGCAGTGCTGATCAAATATAAATCAAGATTCTGTTACTACATTGTATATTTCTCACCTCAAATGTTTTCTTAAACATAATATTGTGGTGAACCGCAGGGCACGAAGCACCATGATGGGGTGTAAGCGCGTGTGTCGTAGCCGAGGGGTTGTACTGGTGCCATCTATCATTTGTCAAATTTCCACACCTAACAAAATGATGTTTATTCCATCACGCATTAATGTAATAGTCTGATTTGTAATGATAAGTTCTCCTTCAGTCCCAGCTGTAACTTTGTGTCCCAGGTGCTATTTTTATTGTCCCCAGGACAAAGGGACGTCCTCAATTTTGCGCTGTGGTGAACTGTTTAGCTGTACAGTAATACAAGAGAGGTTGTGACCTGTCCAGCAAGTTGAAAACAGATGAGCCAAAACCACACTAAGACTGGGTTCTTCATCTTAATAGTGAAAGGGGTCTTACGCTGTGAAGATCACATTGAGCCACTAATGTGATCACAGTAATCCTCAGACAGAGGTAATTACTTGAGGAAGTGCCGTAGCCTGTAGGTGTAGCTGTATATAATGACCAGTTACATACGCTGATCCACATGTCACCGGGATATGCTGTGTCATCATGTCCATGTGTGATAAGCATGCTTGGTGTAAAAGGGGTCTGAATCAGGACTTGGGTTGCTTTACACTTCTACTAAGTTAAACCCACTTTCTGTTGAGACTTTTTTCCATTAGAGATTGGCCCTCTAATGAATATTTTGGGCCTCTAGACAAAGTAGGAAAATGAGCTTATAGAAAATGCATAAGACAGGTCATTCATCTCAGCAGGCTTAATATGAGAGTGAAACAGATTACACTAATCAGTGTCTGCAAGCTACTTGGACAAACTCTGCATATTCATTATTAACCTGAAAATTTTCCTCTGAATACATTGTATACCTCAGTTAATAATGTGATCATAAAACAATTGTTTCAAATTGAGTTGACTTCGTTTTTAGTGTTCAAAAGATGAATGGAGATGCTAATGCAGCAGCTGGTTAAGAGGAACCAGGGTTTGGAATTAGACTCCTCTAACAGGATGAGTTGCAGCATACAGACACTCTATTAAACTTCTCTAGGTTGTACCAGACAGAGATTAGTCCTCTACTGAGTAGCCTGATATCATTCAAAAAAACAAAGCTTGCGGCCTGAAATTTACATAAAGACCTGACTGACAGTGATGAAACACTTTTCACACTTGGTGTTATTGGTAACAGCTTGGAGCCACTAAAATGTTATTAGGTAGTACAAAACCAGGAAAGGGTTTCCTGAATTAGAGCAGCTTTAATGTGTTCATCATGTGATCTGTAAGGCAGGTGTGTGATTTAGTGCGCACTCCTTTAGTGGTTGGGACGTATGAGACTAAATGAATCTCCCTGCAGCAGGGCGAATAGAGGTCAGTTTGAGCTCACTGCCCAAATAAAACTCTGTCTTTGTACAGCTTAGTGGTACAGGCTGCATGATTCCGCAGTGCAGAACACTCAAGAAAGCCTTAAGCACATCTTCCCAGCACTTGGTAAGTAAAGACTATCACAACAGCTCTGAAGTCGGAGAGTAGAATTGATCAAAATAACCGCCTCCTCCGAGTATTCTCACAGGTGAAGTCTGACTGAGAGGATACTTAAAGGATGTGTTTGTAGAGCTCACCTGAGGTCAGCCTGAGGACGCCCGACACAATAAACACACCTTCTGTGCTGCTCAAACACACTAATGCACATACATGCTATTGTTTTGCTTTCTCACACACAACTGCCTACTGAACCACATGATTGCCCCTACAGCTCAAATATCAACATCTCACAGGCCATAACAAGCGTCTTCACAGTCTGATGTCTGCCACAGCTGAGGACGATGCCTGATAACAGACAGAATTGTCAGCGCGTTACACAACATTTCCATATTCAGTCTAACATCACTTCTACTCTAACCGATTACTGTTGTGGAGGGGGATTTCATTTTCCCTTACCAATCACTAGAAAGATGTCCATCGGGATCTAATGTCATTTCAAGTTGATGCTGACACATTGCCATACCAACATACTTATTTTTCTCAGTCTATGGTTTTGTCAGGGTTTTAAGAGTAAAGTGGATATATCTCATATATATTAGGGCTGAAACTACTTATTATTTTCATTGTCCATTCATCTGTCCATCATTTTTTTGATAATTAATTAGGCTTGTTGTTTGGTCCATAAAATGTTTGAAAATAAGTCAATAAATATTTCCCAAAGTCCAAGATGATGTCCTGTTATGTCCACAAAGCAAAGATACTCACTTTACTGGCATAGGGGTGTAAAGAAACCAGAAAATATTCACATTTGGGATGCTTGAATCAGAGAATTTCAACTTTTTTTTAATTTAAAAAAAATACTCAAATCAATTAATCAATTATGAAAATAGTTGGCATTTACTTTAATCATTGACAACTAACTGATTAATAGATTACTTGTTGCAGGCCAAGAGAAGACAAGCCATCTATGTAAGATTATTGATTTAGGACAGCCTCTATAGCATCTAGTTTGTCTATAGCAGTGGACATTGTTGCTAATACTCCTTGGTCCCGGCACAGCGCTGAAAACACTTGGTAATGCGAAGCAACAGTGTTAGTCTGGGCCATGGCACTGATCGGCTTATCATGTCCCCACTGCACACATGGGCTCGACTGCTTTCCAACCAATACACCACTGTTTCATCTCACAATGGCAGACAGAGAATCAGTCAAAGGGGAGTGGGTGGATTTGAAGTTCTGGACCCAGGAGACTCAGGATGGACGGTCAGCTATGCTCCCGACTCCCACTAGGATGGATTCTACAAACATGCTTCTGGCTAACCTAAGAACTGCTCATGTCCTGTATTGATTGAGACCATCATGTTGGTGCAGTGGGGGCTGCTGCAGCAAAAGTCTCCGTCAAACAAACTCAAAGTCATCCACCGAGTCTGGCTCAAACTTTGTTGAAACACAGTCTAACGTCATCCTGCAATCCAATTATAATACCTTGTAGTATTGTGCCAATTCTGCCATTATCCTCCTACGAGGAGACAGAAGAAAATTGCTGCCATGATTGATGTTGAGCTGTAAAACCCTGCCTTAAAAGGAGTACAACCTGCTGAGCAATATTTTTTGGCATCTGATAAGTTCTCAAACTTGTGGATGGTTTATTCAAGCTGAACTTCCTGGTTTGTAGTTCATCTTCTCACAACTACCGGCAACAACACGCTCACACCCATGCAGCCACTTGAACTTATTTGACGCTGGGCTGTTGTCAGTTTGAACAAGTCTAAATAATTAAGTAGATGTTCTCAATTCCAAAGGGCTGTATTCACTCCTCAATGACAGCGAGCAAGCGTCCACTGGAATGTGCATGATGCTGAATAGAGAGCGGCTGCTCTCAAGCTGACCCCAAGCTTTGACCTCCCTGAGGAGGAGGGTCAACGATGAGACAAACTTCTGGGAGTATCAGGCTATTAGATTAAAAGTCTAGCGTTGGCCCTGCAGTTAAGTCCTACTGTTCAAGTTTTTCTCTCCCTGCCCTTTGACATCGCAGGAGCCTGGCGTCTAGTGAGCCTTGGACACATGATGGAAAACAATGCTATCTGTTCTGAGGACTGGACAGCCCTGATATCAGGAGAATACGCCTCTCCAACGAGAAGAGAGCAAACACGGGGTCAGTGACTCCGCACAGCGTGTGTGTCCTATTTTGTGTGTGATGAGATGTGTGTTAGAGAGAGAAATCAGTGCAACACAATAGAGTGCAGCAGTGTGGGCGGCCACACCCTTTCCTCCAAGCTCCCTTCCATGGCCTCCTCTCCGGCCCCTCAAAAGTGCCTTGATGAGATTTTAAAAGAAAGGGACAGAAGCAGGAGGGAGGGAGAGAAAGAGGGAGTGGACATGGAGGCACAGGAATGAAATCCCTGATATGTATATAAAAGAAACTCAGGAGTAAGAGAGTGAGGAAAACAGGAGGCAAAAAAAAACCAGACACTAATGAATGCAAGAAAAAGTGAGAGGTTTGACAGATTCTCAGCTCTAGTAGATGAAACATGACAGAGAACGGAAAGAAAGTGGGCAGAACTGAGCGGACTGGGGGAGGGGGTAAGAGAAACAAAATGGGGGCATAAAAACAGTCTAACAGGAGACAGATAAATACTGAGGAATCTAGAGGGAGGGAGCAGGAGAGAAAAAGCTATGCTGTGTGTGTAGCATTGTGTTCTGCAATGTGTCGCTGAATTATTGATGCTGCCTCAGTGTTGAAGGGCGAGAAGAGAGAGCACTTTCACACAGTGTAATCTCTGCATTGTAAACATGCATGCGTACACACAGGGCTGTAAGAAAGTATTGATACACTTGAGTAGTGCAATATTTTGTTGTGCGATACTGTATCACTTCTAAAATGATATCATGATACAGTTATTATATTATGATACATGTAAATATTAGTGGCAGTGGTTCATTTTGTGTTGTCTTATCTATCTTCACTGCTCTGATTGCATAAAAACTTAGACTTTAACTTAGATTTTAAGCATATGGTGGTTGGAGTTTTTGATTTAATTTGATTTAACAAAAAAACAATATATCATAGGAATGTAACAATATATCGAATATTGTAATATCGCAATTAAAAATGTCTTGATACCATACTGGACTGTGATGATATCTACAGCACAATATTACATGGTTAATTATTTCATTTTACCATTTTTATTTTAAATTATGAAAGGAATGCTACTGGCTGTTGCGTTGTTTTTGCAATTGTACATACAAAATTCAAGCATCCATTGCCAAAGGCAATGTTGCTCTAAATACATATTGTGGACTTTTTATAATGATACTATCATACCTTGAGTTTTTGGTATCATTACATCCACAATTTATCACTTTGCCTACAGTATAGCAATATATTGAATTGTAACCTGTGTATCGTGATCTCCTATTGCCAGATTCTTGACAATACACAGTCCTATACACACAGAGAGCTGTGGCAAATAAATGAACAACAGGACAGTCGATCATCCCTGTCTCTGTCTCTGTGGCTGGCAAGGAAGAGGAGAGGTCAAAGGTCAAGGCAGACCAGAGGGAGACATGTGGCTCACACCTGTTCTAAACTTGCCTTGGTAGACTCATGCTGACAGATCACCACGACTCACACACAAGGTAAAGTGAGAGGGTCATTAGTGCCGTTTATTGTTTAACAGTTCTCTCTCATTTGAAAGACTGCAAAGAGCTCTCGTCTTACTTTCCTGTACCCCTTCCCTGCCTGTGTTTTTCTCTCTCCCTAGCTGGCTCTCTTTCTTATCCGCAGAGGAAGCCTGTTTGATCTAGCGGAGTCCTGCTGTTCTGACTCTCCAGCTCCCAGACATCAGGCATACACTCCTCTCAGTCTCTCCCTCACTAAAAGAGAGCGCTCCCTCCTTTTTCTCTCCCGCTTCTTCACAAAGAAAGGGGGGAAAAAAATCACAGCCTCTCCCTCCTTGCTAGAAATCAGACCCATTCTCCCTGTTGTATTAAAGACAACAAAATAATTCATGAATTCAAAATGGCCTCTGTGCTGTAGAAGCTGTGATGAGGCCAGCTGTGTTGTGTGCATATGGAGCATGTAGAATGTAAGCTATGACAGCGATGGATTTCACTCAGAGGACAGTGGCCGTCATTGTCATCCCCAGTACGAGCGGGACACAATGGAGAGGGATACAGCCAGGGACCTGACTCACACATACTGTAAGCCTTCCTGGCCATTATCGGTAACAAAGACTCTGAAAACAATGGGCATTAAGTGTTGACGTGTTGAGTGCAGAGATACAATAGCAGCTTTAATACAGGGCAGTCATGCCAAAACATCGCTGCAAGTTTGTTTGTCTTTGTTTTACAGGAATTCAATGTGATTTTTGCACGTCTCAGTCCATTAACTACAATTTGTGTATATTTAATATACTTAATCTTTCAAAGTATACAATCTGCTCGAAGACGCACTGATATACAAGAGTTGAGTCAGTTGCTGAAAAGCTCAGAGGACAGTGTTTTTGGATTCTCAAACCCAGAAGACAGCCAAGGAAAACATGGATTCTGCAAAAAGGATGAATTTCTTGCATTAGTTAGAGTTCTTCAGATCTAACACTCTTTTATTGCTATTTATGGTTAGCATTTTTCAGCAATAATAAACACTCAGTGTGATAGCATCCTGTAATTGTAAGCAGTTTCCATGGTAACTGACTTTCCCCCACAACAGGGGTGGGCAATATGGCCAAAATCTTCTATCACAGCATGTGTAATGTTATATAACAGTATATATCACAAAGTAATTGTTCTGTAAATTAAAGTAAAACATTTTCAAATAACCAGAGTGTACTGTACTTCTTCACATTTGATTACTTTCTTCTTTTATTTGGAACAACAAACAAATAACTGCCTCACAAAGGACAATACTTGCGTTAAAAGACTCAAAGCTTCCCTTCCCTGTTAGTTTTACTGTTTTAAGGTTCCAAATGAGAACAATAATTTCAAGTGGAACTGGTTTTAAGGTCCATGTTTTCTCCTGTATCATGGTTGGCAAAAACCAGCTTAGAGTCACATTACCTTGCGAGGCAGGTGAGATCACACAACATCACATGAAAATAGCTCTTGCAGTGGAAACTTTGCCAAATCTCTAACTGTAGACACATTTCGACAGTCAGAGGGGCATATACCATTATATCCTCCAACCCTAACCCCACAAGACTGAAAATTTCCCAGGAAACAACATATGCACATATTAGACATTATACTGAAGACAAACGCCAGTTCATATATTATATATATGCATTTCATGTAATCTTGAACAGAAATCTGAGACCAGTTTTATTACAATGCTGTGCTCTAACCACCAGCAACCACAGATGTCACCAAGTCAATCAGGAATCTGAAAATATTATATAAACTTAAAGTTTGGAAGTAAGACCTACATCAAGAGTTTTCAAAACTGTTTAAAATTTGAAGTACCATTAAAAACATGTTTAATTGCTGCTCTCTTCAAATTTTTTATTGTTTTCATGTCTTGGTCCACAGTACATACAGGTTGTTTCAATATACAGGAATACCCATGTTGCATGGAGACAGCTTGCCAGGAACATAGGAACATAAATGTACAATAGTAATAATGATAACATATTATATAATATTATAATGCTGCAGGATCCCAGTGTACAAAAGGCGTTGCTGCATTGCTGCTCTTTGAAAAACGCACGGTAAATACTGTCTAGCATCATCCAAAGTTAGCAAGTCTCCCAAACACAGGCACAACATGCAACAGGTTTGTTTGCATCAATGAAAACACTGATATGGCAAAGGACATGATGCCATGTTAAATTGTTGAGAAGTTTTCAATATAAATTATTTCAGTGCGTGTATCAGTACTTTTTGAACATTTTCAGCACAATCTTACAATACTGCAATAATACTGTTAACTGTGAATGTTTTGGTGAGTAAAATCATGATATTTTCACTTATTTCATCTCTACTAGCCACTAATAGAGTTGTGAACATTCATCCAGTTTGACGTTGATTTTGGCTGTACAGTTTTTCACAACTTGTGTACAACTGGTGGTACAATGAATGTACCAAACAAATGGGACAGGGATAATTCCTAAAAGCTCACATTCATGCTCAGATCCAGTGGTGGGAATTCACCACTCTAGACTGGGAAACTCTCTCCTCCACATTCCTCAGAGGGAATACCATCAGCACATGACAAGAGCCCTACTCACACTCGGCCACTTAGCCTGCTGCCACCCACTGCAACCTTTACACACAGTAAATGCTTGTGTGTATGTGCATATGTGTCATGGACAGCAACCTCTAACATGCAACGCTGCCCTCAAACAGAAAGAAATCACAGAGAGAAAGGGAGTGGGAGAGGCGAGATTTGGGGGAAAAAAGAGGAAGACAAAAAGAGTGATGGGGGGCACCAGAACATGCTTGTGTCAAGCGGCTATGCCACGAATGCGATGAAGTGATTGATGGGAAGGTTCTTTGTGTTAAAGGGCACCCCCCTCTTTACCCTCTTGTCTTTGTCAACTTCTCCATCACCCCACTACTCAAGACTCTATGTTCAATTCCAAGAAAACTCACTTGGTGTTACACAACGTTCAGCTCAGCACAGGTCTAGACAGAGCTCTACTTCCTAAACAAAGTGACTAGACAGAGTGTAGCACACTGTGTATAATCTATATGGAAAGCACCCATCAGTTCCACACCAAACCTCTTGTCCTGTATGGGCCACTGCACAACAGGAATGAGTATGTGTGTGTGCATGTATGAAGAGAGGGATGTTCCCATTTCCACTCTGTTTGAAGCACATGGACTGAGTCGGAATGTGAGGTGGGGGGAGGGAGGAGCCGCAGAGGGGGGGGGTGAGGGGAGAGACAGGAGAAGGCAGTAATCTGAGAGGGGTATCCCACAGCGCAGACCAGCACATGGTCTATACACTCTAGTGTGGGCCCAGCACACAGGGAGAAGGACACTGATAGAAAAGATTTCACTTTCAATCACAGGCCTGAATAGAGGGATACAGTGCCTGGTAGGCTTCACCCTATCAAAATGTAACTACTGACAAAGTGACAATGTTCTCTTGATGACCATATCAAGGTATGAAAGTGGCCTCACTTTAGCTGTTGAAAGAAATATTGAACGTACAGTGCAATTGCTCTTACTACATGTAATCTTTACAATTTACTCTGCACTATGACTAAGTTCATTCCTTCAGTATACTACATATTAAACATAGGTGAACAGCTGCTTTGGCAGATACTTTTCTTCATAATTCATTTTGCTTACATTCAAACAAAATATGATACTTGTCAGTCATCACAAAGGTTGTAAATCCTCTGGGTTATATCCAGTCTATATCTTCAAATAACCTTAAGAATTTTGGTGTTATTCACTCTAAAATTATAAATAGTCTGCCTGTACTTTTGGTTCGCATACAACAGATACCTTTCCAGTTTGATCTCTGACTAAATTCTAGATAAGTCTCACATGATGTCATACTTCTGGGCTCACTGTGCCACGTTAGCATGAACTGATCTTTCAGCCTCTGTCTAACAGGTTCACCTCTGTGTGAGCCAGAGGTAAAACAAAACACAGTCATCCAGTATCTGCTTAACCTGCAAGACGGAGGCTGAGCAAATAGTTGTACATTATCCAACTGAGTTTAGTTTCTTTACCTTCTATCAGCTTCCCCCTGTAGCTGGTAATTCTTTTTTTTAAGTGGCATAAAGAGTGGGTATTTCCCCACCTCTCCATTTAAACCTCAGCTCTCTGTGCTGCTACACTGTGCATATATTAAACTTTTAGTGCTGTTTGTAGTCCAGTTATTTATTCATTATTCAACAAATGTCTCAGGACACAACAGTGCACTTTGTTGTCAGTGGCGAGGAACCGCTGCTGGGTGGCAATTCATTAAGTGCTCTGTAAACCATGCCATCTGGCTTAATTAAAATACTTTAACTATCATCATTTTGGCACTCAACATCTTCCAGCGCACTCACACCACAAAACATCCACTCGCTCCTGTTTTGTGAGATTCTCGCTAACACCATCTGACTCTGATATCGGCTCACACAGCTTATCATTTTCAATTGCATCAACGTAGCCTGTAAGCAAGCCTCTTTAGAAACTCCGCAGTTTGCGGATGGTCATTGTCATGCGATTGGATGTCGATATGTCCAACAATGCCAGGGTACTTTAAAGCAACCTGCCAGAACCAACACCAGAAGAAAGCAGCACTGCATCGACCTGATCTTTCTTTCAAAAGACAACAATTTTCCCAATCAAAGCCCAGAGACAATAGTACACAAAGTATGTTCAATTTAACTCTATTGAATCAACACATCTCTAACACAATGTCAGCAAAAACTAAACCTCTAAAGCAAGCAGGTTATGATTTAGTGCAAGCCTATTCGTTGACATTAGGTTGTACAGGTATATCTAATAAACTGGTAGCTCACTGTGTATGATTATCTTTAGTAGTGACGATGCACAATAATATCACTATTGGAGATGAGCATGTGACAAATATTCATACCAGGTTGAAAAGAGTCTTTGACTCAGCACCGTATGTCCATAACTTAGGTGTTCAGCATTTGAAGAGTAAAACAAATAAGATTATCTATTCTGAGGAAGGCAAACCTAGAAAACGGTAACACAAATAACAAGCGATGGACGACGGCATCATCATCATCAGCCCAACCCCAATCTTTAGCACCAACTGAGGCATGTCAATCATGTCACAATTGCCACCCAAGCTCAAGGATGGGTGGGTGTGTAAAATGTATCTTGCAGTAGCACTACAAAAGATCCAAACACTCTGTATCTATCTGTTGTGTTTGTACATGACAGGTTCAGAAACCTCTACAGTACCTATTCCACAGCCTCAGGACACGCTTAAACATGCATGAGTGAAGAGCACATATCAGCATGTTCTTCACACACACCATTGCCCCTTGGCCACGCTCAGCAAGAGGGAGAACAAGAAAACGAGGCTGCTAAGAGGCGCCTTCAAACCAGTGAGATAAGTATCAGGCCTCAGGTATGTGCTGCTGCCTCTAAACAGCTCGGGCACAATGTCTGCTGAAGGTAAATAACATTTTCAGGGCGGATTCATCCACAGCCGGCACGGCCACAGCGTTGACATGTCAGGCCAACACACACATACAAACACCAATACACAATGCATCCAGGAAGGTGAGCAATCAGCTTCCACAACCGCACCCTCCAACATGTAACAGATATGAGCCTGGGGACAACTGCTGTCATTAGTTGACTTCTTGTTGTTATGGTACTTGCAAATGTAGTTCCTTAAACATCAATTATTACATACTATTAAATTACATAAGTGCCCAATAAAGTTATGTTTCAGTTCTCTCCACAAACTGCACTACGGCTTATACAACTAAAGAAAATCTTGGCCGACTGAAAATTGAGGATGTGGTTGATGGAGAAAAAAAAATCATGTTATCTCTAGATCAATTAAATCAGTCACAGTGCTCCGAGTGACTCTATCTGCTAGCCTTAATGGGTGCTAATCAAAGTTACACGGCATTACCAAGCAAATTAATTTCTGCAGTTTGACCATTTCTCTTCCACAAGCGGCTGTATTGTTACCTTCAAGCCATGTCTGTCAAGTAAATTTACATACAGCAGCTACACAAACAAGCGCACACAGGCGGAGATTGATCACAGAGCAGAACTGGATACTGGTTTCAGTACGACAACAAAACTACTGCTCGCTGAGAGAAAGCACTGCAATATAAACTACCACAAAATGCAACATGAAAAAAAGAGTAAAGAGAAAAGAGATCTGTGCTGGTAGCTTGACATGATGTCAGTGAGTTTTGAACCAAGTTTCAGTAAACAGCCCATCACTCAAATATGAAATACATTAAGTCTGCATATTATGTGTATTTATGTCCCCCCAACCCCTGTAAATAATGGATTAAGAAGCGCTTTTGTCCTTGAAGTAACACCACTGACTGTCTGACCAATGACAATTTGGTTGGACAAGAGCATATCAACCAACCAGTCGAGCAATTTGACAGAAGGTGTCATCCCTAGTGTACACTGTCTCTGCTTTTCTGTCTGCTTCTTCCTCTTGGTCTTTTTAGAGAAGATGTCAAAAAGCATTAGATCATTAGATAAAATTAGCATCACTTTCATATTCAGCTGTTTACTGAACCCAGACAGCATGTCAGTTTAGGGCAGGGTGGGGGTGAGAGCGGTTAATAGTCTAAAACCTACTCAAACTAACCACCAAAGCAGGTTTGCCCTCATATCACCGTGTCATGTAGCATGTGTGACATTTAGCCTGTCTTGCTTTTGAACAGTCTGTACATATGCAGCCTTGTTTCCTTGTTTGTACACAGCAGGGGCCTCCTATAATGAGTCGCTCCACATGGATGAGTGAAAAGGAAGATGAACAAGGGAGGAAGTTTGATCTCAACATCTACTTCCTGCTGCTACATAACCGGCTAACAGTGACCTCAACATGACCTCCAGTTAAGGTCAACATGTCAGCAATACACACACCCAAATACCAACTACAAAGCCGGCGAGCTGTTTAAGTATTGTGTGTGGCTGCATGTAGCGGTGGTGCATCTGGTTTGAGTGTGAAATGAGGGGCCTGAAGCAGGGGAAGAAAGGCTGACTCTCCCTGTTTTCAGGATCAGAGAGAAGAGGATGCTACTATTCAACTTCCTACTCATACAGGAGTGTGTCTGTTGTTTTTATTATGATATTGTTTTTAAAAAAGTTGTGTTTTTACACCAAAATTAGGATGTATATGATGTTTTTTTTAAATGCATTTGACCCCTTCCCATTGCCTTTCCCACGTCACCATCGGGTATCTGCCTAATTTTAATGTTTTATGCTCGCTGTCAGCTGATAGAAGTCGTATTAAGTTACTGTTGATGAAAATCCACCATGTCCTAATTTTGCTGCTTCCTAATAAAAGCTTTTAGATACCAAAATAATACTTTTATTGTGAAGAATTTACAGGAAATAAAATGTTCATCCACCACTCAGATGGTCGACTAAAGACGCGCAGTCATCAGTAAATACACACCCTGAAGCGGGTGCACCCAGGTGTCATGTTTACTGCCAACTGGAGCTGAAAGTGGATAAACACCAGTCACCACTGCAGAGTTATTTGACCTGGGAATGAATGCTGATTGTACCCTTACCCACTGAAGACAAAAGACAGATGTTCGTGGGCTTTTGGTCCAGTGTAAAAGGGGCCATATTGTACAAAAAAATAAAAGAGTGTGTGATGACTGTGGGAAAGAAAACTATAGTATTCCCTCATTCAAAGTTGGTTTAAAGTAAAGCTCAGACTCAGCACTTTATAACAAGCCTCTCTAAGCCTGCATGTGTACGTTAACAAGCAGTGGGAGAAAATGGGAGAAATCTGCACCAGAGCAGCTTTAATGCTGTGAACAACTAAAATAGAACTGGTGCATCCACATAGCAACCAGGGGGAAGAACACCGTGTCCTCACACATAGAAGAAAAGAGGATAGAGAGTGAGAGGCTGCATGCGAGTGTGTGTAAGTGATGCAGATTCAGCTGAGAAGAGGTGATGAATGGCTTCATTAAAACAGCATTAGCAGAGGTGTGAACCCTGAATGAGTGCCAGGCAGCATGCAGTGATTGCCCAGTACTCCCAACACACACACACACACACACACACACACACAAACTTGTCACAATACTGAAATTCTTGCTTTGATAGCACAACCCACCCACCCTCCTCCTGCTACTCATTTACAGTGTTTGATGCTGATGCAAGTTTAAAACGCGACCTCAGGCTTTCATAAATATCAAGCAAAACATCCATGACAAGCCAAATTATTTTCGAGAAACAACACCAACAATCCAGAAATTCCTTTAATCAAACCACAGCTCCCTTCATCTCAGAGCACAGTACCCCACAGCCTGAGGGAGATGAGGAAACAGCAGTGACACCACGGAAAAAGAAAGCGATGAAAAGACGGAATAAAGGAGGCAAATAGGGAGAAAGGGAATGCCGAGCAAGAAAGCGAAAGGGGAAGAAAAACCTGAAAAGACCCAAGTGTGAAGGTTCAAAATGGGATCGAAGCATGTATGCAAGTGTGTGTGTCTGTGTGTGTGTATAGTATAACCTGATTAGCCAGACCCTACAGGGGAGACAAATCTACATTATTCTTTCTCATTTTCCCTCTGCTCCTCACAAACCCAGAAAAATGGGGGCAATTCAGTAACCCTAGCAACCAACTCTGCCTACGTGCAGAGAGGAGCTGCTGATGGAGGGGGAAGGAGAGATGAAGAGAGATGGGGAGTGAAAAGGCTAATACAAGTGCATACTGTACTCACACATCGAATGAGCAGATGGATTGTACAGTCGGGGAGAAGTGGAGTTTATTCCCTCCTTTATACTTCTCAAAAATTCTCTTCTATAGAGAGACGAAGTCCCTCCCCTTCAGGTGTGTTCCATGGGACAAAAATATGAACGGCAGTCACTGGCAAGAGGCAAATAATTTGTTGTTCAGGTTTGAATTGTGCTATTAATTACACGTATGATGTTTGTAAATTTAAAGGTTTAGTGTGTAATATTTAGGATAATCTATTGGCAGGAATGGAATTTCACCATTTAATCACCTGAAAATAAGAACTGTGTTTTTGTTATCTTAGAATAAGTTATTTATATCTACATGGACTGCAGCTCCTTTTCCACAGAGTGCACCATGATGCACCGCCATGTTACTAATAGGCATGCACGCAATTTGGCTAAACAGTTAAACATTGCTCACTAGTCAGCACTTGAAATACTAGTCAGTTAAACTAATAATTGATATTTTATTCATGTACAACACCAGTTAACTGTTGAGCCACCCACCACTTGCAGGGGCTGCAGCACCAGCGGACTGCAGGCAGCAGGCTGCTTCTCCCTGCACTAATGCTAATGGCAAGTCTGGTAAACCCAGTGCAGTTTGGCAGTATTTTGATCTAGACAATGAAAATAAGGTTATATGCAGGCTGTGTCAGAATAAAAAGGGATATAACCACTCAACTGGAGCGACATGTAACCACAATCAGTACAGGCATGTCGAAATTAACCTGCAAGAAGAGCAGGCTGCGGGTGCTAGCAACGCCAGCCATGTGGCAGCTTAGGTGTGTATGTGAAACCGCTCAGTGAACTACATCTCTTGTCTCGCACAATATGCGTCTTCAACATCAACAGTGCTCTCTCTCTCTCGTAATTTTATCTTATGTGACAAGGGAAGCAGAAGAACAAGCAAGACATATTGCTTGTGTGGATACATCAGGCTAGAAAAAGTCATGACGTCACTTTCATGACTTTTGGTTGTGTAGTCTTTCTAATTACGCATCTTCAAAAGGTTTATGACAAACTGCAACTTTCTTGATTTGTAAAATTACCTTTTAAATTGAAAGGCACCATATGTGTAATTTGTGGCACAATTCAAATGGGGTCCACAATTATTTGTTTCTTGTCATAGACTTCTGAAGAGTTCTCACAATACCAGAATTTTAAACTTCAATACAACACTAGCATTAAAACATTATACCCGATACCTCTTACAGTACCACTGTAAAACTGCTTGGCACATAAAATAAGATTTTTTATTTTATTTTTTATTTTTTTATTAAAAACTGTACACAGTGTTGGTAAGGAGAAAGTCACTGAACACTGTCTGGCTTTGCTATGCTGAAAGACAAATTTAAGTAAGGAAACCTGAGCTGATGGCACTTTTGATACTATCAAATGTTATTTATACTGACAAATGTCACTGAATTGTTTTAAAACAATGTGGAATTGAAGTATTGAAATATCGATACTTTTGACAACCTCAGACTACTGCTAATATTTTTTCTTAAGTAAGGTCCCATGGTGGTCCACCAGAAGGGGGGGATTTCGGCTCTCTACTCAGCCCTTCTCCTCTTTCCCAGATCCCTCCTCCTCTTTCTTCTCCCTCTCCTTTCCTCCCTTTCCCTCCTTGGTCAGACTCCTTTGCTTTTTTCCTCCTCCTGCTCTCTGGCCACGTATGAGGGCTGTTCAAACACAACCTGTTTCCTCTGGCGTCTCCCGGGAGCATTATCCAACCTCTCTACTGTTGTGTTTTCTCTCCTTCCCTTCTTTCTGCCCCTCACCTATTTATTTACAGCTGGATGTCTGTCCTGCTATTGATTGTTTTACAGAGGATATGAGTGGGCTTTGTCTCTGCCCTGCTTGGCTTTATATAGATCCCCCTTAAAGATGTTCTCACCAACACACACAGACACACACACACACATACACAAACATCCTCTCTCTCAGCTGGTTGTGAGTCAGTGTCCGGTGTAGAGGCTCATGCATGTGAGCACAATATGTGTGTGTCACATATGCTGAAATCATAAAGTGATGATTATTGGTTTAAGCTGCCATGGGAGGCGTGTCGAAAATGTGTGTGTGTGTCACGTTTCATCACAACTGACAAACATCATGAGAGAGAGAAAAAGCAAAGAGGAGAAAGAAGGAGGGAGAAAAACAGAGTTTGAGTTGAAGACCAGCAGTTCTTCTCACAATAGTCTGATTGTTCGTTGGATGTAGGCTGACAGAAAGAAAAAGATTGAAAAAGAGGGAGAGGGTGTATGGGATTGACAGACAGAGTATGTGTGTGTATGTGTCCGTATGTGTGAGAGTGAGGGGGTAGGCCAGAGCACAGCTCTGCTTTCTACATTTTTACACTCTTTCACCGGTTGCTCTGCTGTTGCCGTGTGTGTGTGTGTGTGTGTGTGTGTGTGTGTGTGTGTGTGTGTGTGTGTGTGTGTGTCAGTTAAAGAAAGTGAAATCTGAATGAATGAGGCACTCTAACAGGGGTCAAGGCATATATCAACTCTGGGCTCAGGTCACACACACATTCACGCATAGGAATGGGCAATGTGACCACATGGATATAGAACTAAAGCAATTTGAAAGATCATTAGCAACTACTTTTATAAACTTTTAGGCAAAAAAAAAATCAGTAAAATTCACTGTTTCAGCTCATAAAATGTGAATAAAAACTAGTTTTCTTTGTCTTCTACATTGGTAAACTAAATATCTCTGTTTTTAACTGTGTTAACTTTGGCTGTGGGAAACTTTCTGGGTATTTTTCATTTTTCATTCTTCTCTGATGTTTTATAGACCAAAGGATTAATCACTTAAAGGCACAATAAGCAATTTCTGCTGCTAGGGGTCTCTCACATCAAAACGATACGATATAATGCCATCAAAAGATAGTTCGACTGTATTATGAAGTATTTATTATGAAGTTTTATTGATGTTTAGTCACATTTGCCAACTTTCATCCTCATTCTGACACATCCCGTGTTTCCACTGGAAGTTACAGCAACAGGTACCCACAATAATTGTACTACTACATGAAATACAATTCTCTGGGTTTTAACATTGCTGGAAACATTTGGGATAATGTAAACAACTCAACATAATATAAAAACGACTAGACTATAGGTCTATAGTCTAGTTTACAGTCTAGTCATTTTTAGAAATTTTAATGCACATATTATACGTTCAATTGAGAAAATAAAAAGCGAATTAATAGATTAATAGATAGAAACATAAATTGCAACCCAAAATACTATGAGGTGGAGAAATGTTTAACAAAGATTACTAATGTCCTGAATATCGCTGATCAAATATACATATAAGTCACCTTATCAAGTTCACTGTGTATGAGTTCATTTTATAGGCCAAATCCAGAAACAACCAACCTGGTAATTTTGTCTATAGAAAGGCTTCTCACTTGAATTTCTAGAAAATGTACTGTATCTCAACATAAAATTACACATATTAGATAATTTTTCCATTTTCACCACCCCTTTTCTTACACACACACTAACATGGGCAAATAGTAACACCTGCTCCACCACAACACTGGTCAACTCACAGAAACTAACTGTCAGAGTGGAATGATACAGTTGACCTTATGCAAAATACTCACAGCAGGCAACAGTAAAGTCTGCAGGCTGTGTGTGTGTGTGTGTGTGTGTGTGTGTGTGTGTGTGTGTGTGTGTGTCGTTAAAG
>JAJHUR010089025.1:0-12296 GCA_027495735.1 Lutjanus campechanus | reverse complement strand
GGCGAGAAAACAACACCATTAAGAGTTGTGTGATTGACTTGTGGTTGGTAAGTGAACCACTGGACTCAGTCAATACAGTCCAGCCGCAATTGACAGTGTTGTTAGAAAGATCACATACAGAAAGCCCTAAAACTACCACTAATTCATTAGCTTAAAGATGTCTCTGAAGCAAAGGGGTCAGTGATGGACTACATTTACACGCACACTAATTCTTCACTATTCAGACTATAGCAATATTCTGAAATCGATACAGGTCATGTAAACAGTATATCCTGTCTGGATATTCTGAATTTAGCATTTTCCAATTAAGAAACGTGGGATACGCCTGCATTATTCAGGTTTTAGGAGCGTTCTTTGAACATGTATACAGCACATTCAGAATATGCGTCTCCTTCAGGATTTTTACTGCAGTTTGCAAGGCTGGGGTAGAGACGCATGCACAAAAGAAAAGCCCAAATTCTAGACAGAAGAAGAAATACACCTACTTTTAAACACTATGAAAGACCTGGATATCAACAGGTTTTTAATATGTGCAAATATCGCAACACCTTTTTAAGAGTGTTGCTGAGCAATGAAAGGAGGAGGACATGTTTGCACAATAAAACAAGTCTGTCAATTCTAACTTGACGCAAAGAAGCAAAATGGCTCAAGTAGCTTCAGGTGTTCCACTTTTCCATAAACAGAATATGTACTGCTGCATGTAGACGGAAAAAGCCATCTAATCAAGTAGAAATATTCTTTATTTTTCAGAATAAGAGCAAAACCAAATATTACGTGTATGTAAACATATTCAATGTTACTGGTGTTGGGTTGTTCATTTCTTTCGAAAGAATGGATCTTTGAAGTGAACGAACTAGACTGAATCACTTCCTGAAATGATATGTTCTCAGTCAGTTCAGTTGAGCTCTCAGTCAGTTGCGAGCGAACGTGCAGGGATTCACTCGCTGAGCCTGTTTCACTTCAGGGGAATGGTGCATGTTCAGTGAATCATTCACTGAACACACTACACAGTGAAAAGAACGTACTAGACAGTGAACTGGAGTCCGAAGTAATACACAGCTGCTGAGCAGTGTGAGGATCACCCCTCTCCCCTTCACTCCTTATCAAGGAAGTGTCAGGAAAACATATATAATAATAGTGTAAGTGTAAAATATACAAAATAATGGTTTGCTTTTAGTTTGCAAACAGTATCTTTATCCAACTAAATTCTCAGAATGGGTGGCTGAGATTGTCTCAGAGGGAACGGTGCATGTTTCATGATTCGTTCACTGAACGTACTACACTGGAGTCCTGAGTGATACACAGCAGCAGAGCAGCTCCAGCCCACCCCTCTCCCTCTTCCCCGCCTTCCTTATCAAGTAAGTGTCCGAAAAAATATACATGCAGTACATATTATGGTAAGATGTTGAGCTTTTAGTTTGCAAACAGTATCTTTATCCAGAAATATTCTCAGCTCACTGGCTTATCCTTCACGAACGACTCTTCTCAGTTCACAGCAAGCTGATCTGAACGGTATGCCATGTTTCAAGTTCAGTGAGTGGGGGTGCACAGTGGAGCTCTAGTCAAGTACTGAACAAATTTTCTAAACATTTTTTTTTAATGAACTGATTCTAATGATTTGGTACACTAAAAAGAACTGCTTTTCCCAGTACTAAATGTTACTAGGGCTGTCACAAAAGCCATATTTTGGGCTTCAAAGCTTTGGTAGTAATCAATAGCGAATACTCAAAGCTTTGTGCATGCCAGCATCAGTGTCACTGGCGCCACCAGTGTTATGTTGTTCAATTAGTATTGAATAGAAAAATACTGCTTTTGCCGCTCGAATACCATGGCAACAAAGCTTTGAATCATTTGGTACAGCCCTAAATGTTACAATAACATTCGAACCATATCCACCTTCTCTCTGTTTTATCACTTCTCCATTCCCTCTGCCTCTTCTGTTCTGTATTTTTAAAGAGACCGAACCAATTTATGTCAGAGGACCCCTCTTCACAATCCCTGCTCCTCCTGATCAAATATACATCAAGCAGCCACAGTGCACACACAAAAAAGAAATGTTCCACTCAGGCATGGAGCCTCACATACGCACACACAGACATGAACTCACAATCCTGCCTGCAGACAAACCTCTTGCTGTGTCACCACCACCTTTCCTATTGTGTGCTAGTGAAAGCAGCCATTTATCCTAAATCATATGTTTCTCTGGCTGCCTTGTAAACAGGCAGCTTAGTAACGTACACGTAGGCAGGCAGACACACGGTTTGAGTTTATGGCCACAGGCGCTCATCCCTCTTCAGGGAGACAGATCGACGGATCATATCTGCAGAGCTGAATCAGTTTATAGGCCAGTCTGGAAAATTATAATAGCCTACATCTGTTTGGAGGTACAGCCTATGTGTGAATACCTCTTTGTGTCTGAGCATTTAGTGTAAAGATCAATAAAGGTTATTCAGCACATCATCAGATTGGATGGCCATACATACTCTGTTTTTGACTACAAAAACTACTATAATCAATAGGTTTTATCAGTGGCAGCAGTGGCAGTTATTTGCAAAGGCAGCCACTTATTAACATTCCCAGATGTGTAAAACACTGACAGATGCTGGAGTGCTGAGCCAAAATGTACTTGAAAAATGAAACATCTGTCAAATGTTTTTAAAGACTCAGCACTCCCTAATTTTCCTCTAGAATGTTTCCCATTGCCTGATTTAAGACGTTCCCTTTTTTTAATAATATGGCGAGCTCGCTGACTGGTAAATGAGAGATGGTGATAGCTGCTAGATGTGCGTTGACTGGATAAATGCAATGGAGCCTGAAATAGCGACAAAGCTCAGGGCAATTTGAAGTCTTTTTAAAAGCAAAGTAGGTCTCTGGATTCAATTCCAAATAAGTGCTCTGTGAACTACGAATAGTAGGTGATAAGCTCATTCCTTAACTCCATTTCAGTGCTGCCTATAACCATTTGCATCTGTGTTCGAGCATTCCTATTCCTGATTTAATGTGTCACACTCAGTTTCTTGTGCTATCTTTCTCTTTTTAGTTCCCACTTTCTTCTTCTGCATCTCAGGCTCTCTCGCATACACACACTCTCACACACACCCTCTTCCTGAGCAGTAGGAACATTCCTTGCATCAGCCAGAATCCCATATTAAGAGTATCAGCACACTGCCTGTGGGAAATAACACAGACTGAGAAAACGATGGTGGTATTCAAGCAGTGACGTGCATTCAAAGCAATATTCTTCAGCTCACATGTCAACAGGTGAGCCGACAGTGTCCATGACATCCCCTACTTTTAGTAATCACTCCACAGTTTTTTATCCTAAATAAAAGGTACAGAAAGTTGACAAAATAACATAGAGTCAATAATGACTGACAGGTCATATTAGGTTAAATACCAAATGGCAGCATCTGTGTGGCATGAATGTCATGTTGTATATTGAGTGTGTTAATTCTATGAGAATACATAGTATATAGAGACATGTAATAAAGGTCTCCTTTTCATTTTCATCTGCTCACGAACAACAGAAAAATGCCCAAAAGCTGCTGTGAGGTGGGATGCACTACCAACAGAATAAAGAACCCAGAACTAAGTTTTCATAAGCTATCGAACAGAAAAACTGATCCTTTAAGAGGACAAAAGTAGATACAAGCAATAAGATGTGTGGCATCAGCAGGAAGAGGGGGGAAACTGTGGGATCCTGACTCACAGTGTGCCTAAGTTACAGTTACTAATTTTGCCAGAAAAACCAAAGCCTATTTGAAGCTTAAGCAGTGAAAGATCTGGTTTGATCTTTGTTGGGTTGAATGATGATCTTATCTGGTGATTCAATCGAATAGTTGTAAATATGAAACTGTTTCATTTCTGGCCTTTCAGTGGGATAATTTCTCCAAGAAAAGAAAAGGTAAGGAGAAGTGACTGGACAAGATAGTCCAACAATATTGAGTTTGTCAGCATACCTTTTCCTGTCTGGTAGACATATGGTGCTAAAATAATCATTGACATTCTTAAATCTAATGATTTTAACTAGCTACAGGCATTTTGTTAGCGGCCTAATTGTTTGGCACAGGTTGGTTTCCCCTTCCCCTTGTATGACACTTGTGCTCTGTTCCTATAACACTGTTTTGAGTGTACGAGTATGACAGTGTTGTCAAACTGGAGGTGCATCAGCTAAACAAAATGCAAAATTACCGGACTTGATATGCCTAGGAAAGGTCTTGAAAATAATCAGGACAAATTCATTAATCAACAATGGTTTTGTCAAGCCCTTTACTGAGTGAGTGTGTGCTTGCTTGCATCATGCATCTTCCTCTCCTGCCGCAGAGATTTATGAATGTAAGTCATGGGAGGATTTACATTTATTTCCCCCATGATGCTGCAGAGTGTGGCTGCAGCATGAAAAGATGATTCCTATTGCCTGATGAGAGCAGCAGAGACTTGATCCCTCAGCAAGATGGACTACAATTGCAGTCATTATAGATTTGGGAAACAAGACAGACACATGTTAGCAAATACAAGGAGCCCGAGATGTGATGTGTAGGTGCTTCATGTACTGCTGCTTGATACCCTCCATTAGAGAATCTCTAACAGCAACGTAGAGGGTAATGACAGACTGTCTGTCTCTCCCAAAGAAGGCAGACTGCTGGGAATGTCACAGCACCTGGAGATGCCTCTACACAGATGGGAAAACACCTCTACACACACCTCAACCAGTTATGTGGAAGTACAGGTTCATCCTTTCATCTGTTCGCTTCCAGATAGGGAAGACAGTTGGTATGTGGAAAATCGTGTGGACAAAGTGAGGACAGGAGAGACAGCTCAACACAGCTGTTCGCTGGGGAGCAGTGAAGTAACTGACAGGAGCAATCGATGCAGAGGGTCGATGGACAAACATTAAGTCTGCAAGCTGACAAACACAGCAGGCAGCCCTCACAATGCAGCATGGACAGAAAGCCTTTACACAGGCTGCCGAGCATAAACAGCCGCCCACCGGGACATTGAGACAACAACGCTAATGTCACTGTGGTGACAGCTAAAAGAGTTAGCAGATAGGCAGGTAAACAAGACGAGGTAACTAATAAGAGGTGGCAAACAGTGAGCTAAGTTGAGTTACCCTGGATTACTCTGTTCATTAGTTTCATTCATGGTACTACCTGCTCTAGACCAAATCAACCTCCTCCCCAGATTTTGTGTAGGATAAACATACAGTCAAGCGACAAATTAAAGTAAAAACTTGGATGGAGTGGTGAAACAAAAGAGGTGTTTCCATACAGGGATCAAGGGGACCACTGGAAGATTTGATAGGTATGAAACCTCAGTTGTATAGCAATCACTGTATCTCAACTCATTTGAACACCATTGAAAATTGTTTGGAAGAAAGGTGTTCATCCCTCCAGTGAAGTTACAGAAACTTCAATGCCATGGGGCATCAACAACATTTTGGTGGTTTGTGATGGCCCAACACTTTACTAATTGCAGGTTCACACCAGCCTTGTTTAATCCAGTTGTACTGGAACCTCTGGTCCACCAGATTGCTGTCAAGTTAACTCTGGAGTGGTTCATTTCTGGTGTGGACACCATTCAAACCAATCATGGAAGTGTACAATTGTGTGTGTCATTTCCTTGGACAAAAAACATTTTCTCTTCCCGTTTTGGTGACTGGTAAACTAGTAGCTTGTTTGCCACCAAAATGTGGACTGGCAGGGGACAAACCTGGAGTCACAACAAAGTGAGAAATGCCTGCATTATTTAATACCCAGTCTTACAAAACATTCATATGTCTCTAAAGTCTTCTGATATGCACTCCAGATCAACACCAACATGAATAGAACCTGACAGTGCGATATCCAGATAACTGTATGACCAATAATCTAACATTTCCACCACATGATTTGTGTTCACAATTTCTGAACCATTTCAGTTCAGATCAATACCAACATGAATGGAACCTGACAGTGCACCATGGTGTACAATATCGACATAGAAATGAGTTGTTTGTTGTCTTTTTACATGCATACAGTATGACCTGGGCCTTTAAGTGTGAACCCACACATAATTGTGTTTTTTATTTAATTTGTCACCAATCTCTTCCTTAACAACAAAAGTTCTATTTTTTCAACACTGAGATGTATGATAACACTTTCCACAACTCAAGTCAGTGACAATTGCTTGTCTGACTTGACACTTAATAACCTACAAAGCTGCAGGTAGCAGAAAAATCTATAGGAGAATAGCAGGGACCATGAGGTGTCATTTTTTGAGAGAAGACCAGGAAAAAGATGGTTGTTCTTAAAAGGACATGAGAAGCTGGTGTGTTGGGAAACGTAGTGGCCCATTTTATCTGGAGATCTGACACTGCAGCAGCAGTGGAAACACTGTTCATGAGGAGGGCAATATCCTGTCCCCTCTCTCTTCCACATCCCTCTCCCCTCCTTCCTGCCACCTATGTGCTTTTCCTCTGCTCCTCAGCCTTATACAACCAACCAAAACCCATAGATCGGACAAGCAATCACTGTCTTGCTGACTGACACTGCCCAGCTGAATAGTGTCCCTGTCTGATGACAGAAACATCCACACACACCAGCCAGCCAGTAAACAGTTAACATCTGAACGCCCCTTTCTAACCACTACAATCTGCTCTCCCACCCCTGCTGCTCTCTGTCCTTGATCGTCGGCTGGCAGGGGCGACACCAATGAACTGTGATCAATGGACAAGCCTTTGCACAAATTGATCGTTTAAATGTAATCTGCGTTAGATCCATACACACACACATATTTGCAGCATGAACGGACGGCAGTGAGTGCACACCAGCAGCAGCACAGACATGCAGGAGACAGAGAGGGAGAGAAAACGCCCTGCCTTGTTCCATGTCGAAACCCCAGCCCTCTGGGGTAGTCTACACAGCGCACACACACATTCACATACACACACACCACCTTCATATGATCTTTTCTTATGAGACCATATAGAGGCCACATCTCGACATCAACACTGATTTCTGAGCGGGTTTTCTTTTTCTGTCTTTGTGTGCTGTGTTAAAAGCGAGTGATCGCACGCTTGAAGACACGCTGGTCATGATGTTGTAGTTATGAGTGCAATTATTGATATATTATTGATATGCCATGCCCTCATGATGACAATTAACCTTCACAAATGAATAGTGAAACACAAAAGCAAGCGTGGACTACCCTTTACGCCTGATAGGAGAGATGAGGGTACAGAAAAGCATGCAGTCAGCCAAGTCAAGGAAAACACTATATAGTCAAAAAGCACAGATTTAACTGTGTATCGTTTTAACCCATGACAAAAATAAACATATAAAAAGCTATTTAAAAGTTTTACCTTTAACTTGAGTCTCATATTCGGCTACTATCTCCTTGTCCTTTCGGAATTTCGCCGGAGACGTCATGGCTGAGTTTGGAGATCAAACCACTTGCCCTCCTTGTCGCCAGGTCAATTTTCTCTCAATCAATCAATAAATCAGCCGTGGACTGTGCTAGATGCCACTCTGGAACAGTGTTTGAAGAGAAAAAAGAGCCCAGATGAGAGATTGCAGTTCCTCAGTCAATGTGCCCGCCGCGGATCTGTATTGTCTCCCTGCCTCTGTTCACTCCGGGCGCATTGTGAGTTTGGCGCTGCTGCTGCTGTTGCTGTATGTTCCCATCCACCGCCGCGCCTCACCGCCTCTTCAAAACCGGTTATGGTGCAAACAACTTCAAGTGAAAGGAGATTCATTCCCCTTTTAAAAAACAGCGATAGCTTGTCAGTCGACACTTCCAAAAGTTTTTTTCTTTTTCTGAGACGATATCGGCCTCGCAGCTGCCCGTCCGCCTGTCTAAACTAAACTGCTCTCCTCCTCCTCTTCCTCCCCCCTGAAGTGAGAGAGAGGAGGAACCGAGTGGAGATGGAGGGGCTGGCTGGTCAGATCCAGTGCGCAGGACAGCACGGGCATGGATGCACACATGGACAGGAATCAGTTTGTAAACCACCAGCCTTTAACTGCGTGAAACACATCCCCCGGTGTATGTCTAATTTGACCAGGTGATACTATAGCCTAAAGTTCCATTTAGGTGTATGGCAGTGAAGTTATCACCAAAGGGCAAATCCTGACAACTCAAAAAAGCAGTATTTGGGATGACATGTCAGTTGCAATATGAGAATATTGTATTTCCAGAGTGGTTAAAGTAGTCACTTCACATGTCATGTCATAGTTATGACCGTTGACAGGAGATTAGATGTATTTTATTCTCTAAAATGAATTTAAATGACTGCATTACAGAATTTATTCCAAACAAATGCGATTTATCGCTTGTAGCTTGGAATGTAGCTAACGATGGATAAAAATTAGCCACCAAGTGTTACATTAGCTTTAGCTTGCTAACAAACAACTTCATGACTGATTATCTACACTCACTAACTTAATTATATTCACGCAATAGAAATATATTAACCTTGTCTTGTGCTTCGACGACAACAATTTCTCACATACATTGTGTCATTTAAGCTACCTGTTTACAAGGCAACCCTCCTCTTCCACGTCAAAATACAATTATTTTCCATATTCAACGACAGCCCCGCTTAATTTCATAGGACAAAAGCTATACTTCCCACATCACGATTGGTGAAACGGAATTTGAAAGGCATGGGACGCCACCAATCGGCTTTCAGGATTTTTGAATATGGGCGTTTGAGTTCAATATAACCAATCAAATTCAGACTTTGTGCTGAAGGTGGCCAATGGCGTCGGTTCCTATGGTATGTACCCAATCAGAGTCAGGTGTAGGGTCTTTTAAAGATAGTTTCAGGAAGTACCGTTAAATACCAGGAAGTTGTAAACAAAGCTGACAGCTATTTAGTTAGCTGTTAACTACATCTGAATGGATACTGAGCCAGCCGTGTAAAAGAGGCTAGTTATTCGCCGATATCTTGTATTTATCAATAGTACGGCTAACCATTTTCTTTTATATTGAGATCGTTTCGCGGAAATAGACATTTTCCGTGCATTTATTCAACAAGCTAACGTTAGCTGCCTTCCGTTTTGTCGTTAAGGAAAAGGCTAACGTTTGCACAAGGACATTAGAGCTAGCGTTACCGCTTGCGAAGTTAAATCGAATATCATTATCCCGAATTGGACGGATAGTGAGCTAAATCAGTGCCCGTCTCTTGTTTTCCTGCTGCATTTGCTGTCTGGGGGCAGAAAGAGCGAGGGAGTTCGTCCATTTTAGCAGGACAACAATGTCTACATCCAACGCTAATTTCAAAAACAAGTGTGTGACCCAGGTGAACTGCATATTCTGTGACAGTCTGCTCTGCACAAGAGGCATGAAGGCAGTGCTTCTTGCAGACACCGAGGTTGAGCTTTTTTCAACTGATATACCTCCCAATAGGTAAGTGCTATTCTAGTTAGCATTGCTGCTAGCCTTTGTTTATGTCTGCTGTTGTTGCCAGTACAAGGTGTACTTGAATAATACTGTAGCTAAGTGATAACTGAATAATAATTTGATGGGTAGAGGGACACAGCTTTGACACACATACTTAAATTAACGGGGTTTGTTGCATGAAAATGTTAAATTAACGTGGGTTTTAACCTTTCATGGCTATGTTTGTTTCTCATTACACGTACCCTCCCCCAAGAACTGTTGACTTTGTGGCCAGCTGCTACTCCACTGAAAGCTGCAAATGCAAACTGAGAGACATCGCATGTCTCAAGTGGTATGTAAAGCTCCTCTATAGCCTGCAGGGTTTGCTTTAGGAAGACCATCTGCTGATGTGAGATGTTCATATAAAGCACAACCAATACAGTTAGCACAGCAAACAAGTGGTCATATAGCTGTTTTTCCTAGTATACACACGTAGAGCTGCAACGAACCCATTTTATTATCTATTTATATGATGATCATGTTACTGATAAATCAGTTGTTCTGTTAAACATCAGAAAATCGTTTAAAAAATGGCATCTGCAGTTCTCCTGAGGCCATGGTGAAATCTTAAATCTGGCCAACACTTCAAAACCAAACGCAATGAATTTACAACCATATAAAACTGAGGGGAAAAAAAGTATCCTCTGAGAAACTGAAACCAGAGAACATCTGGCATTTCTGATTTTCAATTAATATACATTAATATTAATATTAATATTAATATTAATGTGTATTAAAATTGGCAAAATATTTCAAGTTAAAAGTGAGGGTGAATTATTTACTATGCACACATTTATTCTAGTCTACTTTTATTGTATGTAATTATTTTTCTTTATTTGTAAATTTCTCCATTCTTTTTCCAGTGTGTTTATTTTTGATACTGTCTAATCCCAATTACAATTCTTATACCTTTCACATTATCTACTCTAAGTCTGTGAATGTACAGTATTATAATTTTATAATTTGTTCATATCTTTGGCTCAATAAAATATATTTGAAACTAAAGTGAAGGTGAAAAAAAAAGTTTATTATCAAAATAGTTGTCCATTAATTATCTGTCATTGATGATTGAATGACTGTCAATAAATAGTTTCAGCTCTGTACACCTGTACTTAAAATTAAATTGTGCCGTTTGGAATTTTTTTCTGATATTAATATATAGGATATTTTGGTGCTACAGTGAGGCTTTATGGAGCCTCTTTTGTATTCCCAGGCCTTTGTTGTTGTACACAGGGCAAAAACAAACATCTGTTAGATAATAGACACCCACTAGTGGAGTTAGCACTTTTCAGAAGTGCCTCCAGTAAAGTGCTGACAGACGTTTCTTCTTTATTCTCTCTCCCTCTCTCTCCCAGCGGTAATGTTGTGGGCTATCACGTTGTGGCCCCCTGTAAACCCTGCCTGCTTTCCTGTAACAACGGCCATTTCTGGATGTTCAATAGCGATGCTGTATCTACTCTCAACAGACTGGATGCGACAGGTCAGTATAAGCCTCCCCTGGATAAAATTGGAATGCTCTGCAGTTTCGCTCTACTATGAATGTGTTTCATTGAGCCTTTGTCACCCCCCGATGTGTCTGCAGGCCTGAATCTGCTCCTGTGGGGAGATCTTCCCGAGCTGGATGACAGTGAGAACGAAGAATCAGAAAGCCCATCAGAGGAGGAGTGTATTAGGTAGACAGGGAAATGGACACTGTGAGAGATGTGGAACGCCAACATTTGAGAGGTGGAGCTAGAAGAGTGTACAAACCATGCTTGAGATAAGAGAGAAAAGAGAAGCCTTAAAGGGTAATTTAATGCTGAATCAAATAGGGAAGAAAAGTGCTGGTTTACTGCTCTGCATGGGCTGAAAGCTTAAAACCATGGTGCGGATGTGGCCACACCCCAGTCAGTGATGTCACAGCAGGTGTTTTACCTTCAACAGCTGATGGAGAACACCTGCTGTGACATCACTGATGACACTGTGGCCAGAAACACAACATGCGCGCAAGTTAGAACCCACAGAGAACAGTGCAGCAAAGGTTTTTGGCCCCATGTAATTTAGTGTTGAATTACCCTTTAACCGGAGACCATGCCTCTCCCCGTCACCTCTTCACTGTTAAAAGCACAGACACACACACGCTGTCACACTCGTTCTTTTCTCTCTTTTTCTCTTTTTTTGTACATTTGTGTGGGCTATTCTAAAACATGTGGCTGAAGTAGAAAATAACAGACAACTAGACTCCTTAATCTAGTGCATTCTACGCTTCATCACAGAGCCGCCACCAAGCTCATCGTTTTTGACTGGCCTCACGAGAAGTCGGGAGTGTGGTATAATAAGTCAGTGGAACTTACCAGTGAATGCTGTGCTTTTTCACGCTGTTACTAGAGTCCAATTTTCTGACAAAGATGACCACAATTCACCTATCTTCTTTTTTAATGGCAGTTATAATCTGTACATTGGATATGCTGTAATAAGAAGACACTCCCATTAACAGTCATGTCTTACAGGCTTATACGTACGCTTTCTGTGTGGCTGGGTGCTGAGTGAAAGCTGAAGTGCTTTTTGAAGCCCACATATTGGAGAAATAGCACAATAATTGAATGATATATATATATATATCTACAAGTTTGTTGCTTTTTAAGGGCATATTTGATTTAGGTTACCTTACGATCTGATGTTCTATCAGTGATGCATTTTGATATGCTAATACAGTGTTTGTTACACACCTGACAGCAGCAGTATGTGTTTAACACCCAGATGAATCTGACTGTAGCAGTATCTGATACTAATAAACTAACTTATGCATAGGGCGTGTGCTTCCACGAAGGCCTGGAGCAGCTGCGTTTTGAATTTTAGAGTTTGTTAGGAGCTCAAATCAAGTAATAAATTCCCAG
>JAJHUR010089024.1:0-17510 GCA_027495735.1 Lutjanus campechanus | reverse complement strand
TTATCGTTTGGATTGATGATCAAAGAATTAGTCCCAACCAACTTCAGCATCAAAAACACCAGAATATGCTTGATAGGCTTGGGTGGTATCTAATTTTTCATTCCTTAATGCCTTTCTGAGGGTTTGACAATATTTGTGTAAAGCAGCTCAACTCAACTCGACTAGCTTTTGGTTGGCAACCTCTACTTAGTTTTCCACTGCAGATAGCATAGCTGGAGCAGATCGTCATAGTGATGCTACTCCAGTGCTACAGAACTCACGTCAATACAGCATCTATGTCTGTTTAATAGAAATGAGATGCGTCTGCCTTTTTAACGCCATTGAAAATCATATCTTCAGGATTTCTAAATAACCTGGATACCATGATACCACCCAAGCCTAATGCGTGAGTTTTTTAGAGCCCATTATTTTATGAAATGAAAGGTTTATGGCATCATAATGTGCCACAATACTCCCCAGGCTTGGAAAATTGAGTAAAACTAAGTTTGATTGAATTAACACAAATGGATAAGTTTTCCTCTGCTTTAGGGTTCAGATGCATGTTTATGAACACTAGGAATCAATTTTTTGAAACTTTTCTTGTTTATTTTTCTGCCTCTGTCACAGTTTGGCCTCCTAACAGTGTCTTAATCCGATAGCTAGAGAAGAAAAAAATCTTTTTTCAGTGGACAGCCTGATTTGTGATATTTCAGTTGGGTTTGCTGTAATATCATCCTGTCATGTCATCCACACCGTCTAACAGGTGAATCTGTTCCCCTCTACAGGTGACTAAGATGGTGAAGACGGTGACCACACGGACGGTGCGTCAGGTGCCTCTGGGCCCCGATGGCCTGCCCCTGCCTGAGGGCTCATCTCCACTAGGCAGCTACACCGACTCCATCGACCGGCGCTACCTGAAGAATGGAGGCGACCGTTTCATTACGCCCCAGGCAACCTCCACCCTGACACGCTCCTACAACAACTCCTACAATGATTCATATGGCGAGACGCCCGAGAGCCAGTACGTTCGCCACTACGGCTTGCACGACGGGTACGCCGATTTGACGGACAACTACGGCAGTCTGTCACGGGGCGTCAACTTCCGGCCGCCGCGCTACCCCTACATGCCCAACAGCTACCGACCGGAGAACAGCTACACGCTGCCTATTCGTAAGGATGACTATGGCCATGTGGCCCAGCCCCAGGTGCCTATGGGTAGCAGCACCGTGGATCTGAACCGCTCACAGCCGGAGCGCTTCCAGCCCGAGCCATATGGCCTGGAGGATGATCGCCGCAGCTTGGGCCCTGAGGAGGAGGAGCCGTACGAGCTGGAGCCCGACTACTCCACTGCCAACCGACGCACCCTGCAGGGGGCCAACCGGGGTCGCACCCACCGGGAACCTCTGCGTGATGGGCCTCGAGTCAGGTGAGGATAAATGAAATAAACATCAGAGAAGGGAGGTTTGCTTTTAAAAAGGGACACATGATGTGCTTTTCTACCTCAGAGCAAAGACATTACACAGATAAATCTGCATAAAAGTTGTTTTTATACATCAGTTCCTGGTGTTAATACTTAAAAACCTGACAGTCTAGCGGAGCTCACAGGAGATAACAGTTTCATGAAGGTGTGCGAGTTCATACAGTATACATGTTAGTCTTTTTATGTTGGACAGTGAGTTCTTGTTCATATGCATGAGCGCAGACTTTGCCTTGACATGAGAGGAGATCAGGCCTGTTAAGATGAGAGGGAATAAAGAATACTTGTCTTGTTCTCGCCATAAAAAAGACTACATTACACCGTGCACAAGTAAACAGATGTCTCTTCTCCTTGAGCAACTTGCTTGAGAAAGGAAGTGAGGGGAAAAAAACAAGTCTTTGATTGCCATTTTACTGCAAATGGATAGCGAACAAGTGTTTGTGTCAGAGGTAAAGAGGCGGGGATGATTCGAGACATGACGAGGGAGGGAAGGGAGGATAGAGGGGATGAAGGTAGAGCGGGAGAGGACACAAGGCTTTTGTCAGTTATCTTTCAAAGCCTTTCCTATTGTGTGCAACCTGTGTTGAGAGGAGTATAACCCTTGGCTCCAGCGGGCTGAAAAAAAAAAGCCAGTTAGCCTCCAACAATAAGATCCCAAAATGGACTTTTGTGTCCTAATAGCTTCCAATCATTTCATTGCCGCTGAAAGGGGGGCAGGAAAAAATGTCCACCCTCAAGTAAATTGAAGCTGGGGCTTGAAGTTGAGTCAGTGGGAAGTGTGTTTTAAAGATTTCTCTTTGAGCAGTGATCTGTGGCAGATGGGTATTTTTAAATTCTGCACTTTTTTTCAATCTGAAGGCACAATATTTGGGCCCAGAGCCAGATCTATATGGAGCCAAGGGGGTTGAGAGACAGGAAAGAACAGGACGGAAAAGACTGGATGTTAAAAGGAGAGTTTGGTATGTGAAATGGGGTTGTATGAGGTACTTATCTATATTCAGTGTAATAACTACAGTCGATGTAGACTGACATGTCCCCAGTTTGGAGAAGCAGAGAGGAGCACCAGCATGGAAGCTGATCACTATAGTGCTGTGGACAGGGTCATCAACATATTTGCCATCAGAGAGCCTTTTCTGATGTTGAAACGCTGTTATAGAAGGTATGCACTGATTTTACTTTCCCACCAGGACACGCCCCCTCAGTCCAACTGAGTTGCTGCCTTTAGCAGAGGAAACTGTGAATCCAGCAGTAAAACAATCGATTATCTGCATAAATTAAAGGCAGTTGGACTTGACAGAGGTCCTTACAACTTACCAAAGAAACAGTGGTTCACGAACACTGATATTTGGCCAGGAATGAGATTTCCTGACATTAATATGTATCTGATTTGGATCCCACGAAAATACACGGAGCAAAGACGGCAAACAAAAGTGGCTACTTGGTTGTAATGTTGCTTCAAGGTGGAATTTGTTGGTGAAACTCAAGTGACGAGGATGCCAAAGGATATTCTGCGCAGTTGTTTTTATTTTATGATATAATTGGAGAAACATGTTCTTAGGCAGTGGCGTTAAGGATGCATGATTGATGCTAAATATTTATTATATTATAGTATATAGTAGTATTAGTCAATACAGTATATAATTTAAGGTATTTTACCCAAAAATCAAACATACTTGACAGGCTATGGCAGCGACAAACCCATGTTTCACTACCTGGATTTCAATAGTATCCGGGAATTGCAGCAATCTACTCATTTACTTCTATTTGCTCATTTTAGATGTGTTTCTGTGCTTTCATGGCATTCAAACTGAAAGCTAACACTGTCGTCTTTTTGCCACTCTGTGGGTGTAACTGCCATGACCCCACCTACTGTTACCCCACGTGCAAACCATCTATATGAGACAAATAGTGCTGTCTCCAATGTCACCAGACTCCTTAAGGAAAAACTGTGATTTTACCTTGCAGTACACAGAAGTTGCTGAACTAGTGCTGCTTCAATTAATTTGTGCTTTTGTGTTATTAGGTAGCTTCTGGACTCATTTTTCCAAACACAGAAGTCACATAATACCACAAAAACACTAACAGATCAGTATCAGATCAGTAGATCAGCAACTCCAGCTTTCTGTGAGGTAAAATTACTGATTTTCCTTAAGGAGTCTGTTGGCTTTGTAGAGAGTGATATTTGGCTTATGTAACAGTGGTTTGCTGTCAGAAAAGGCTGTTTGAAGGCAACGTGAAGCAGTGAAAATATTCAGCAGTTCATTGCTGATTATGGATAAGTATCTCATACAGTTTCACTTCAAATAATCCAAACTATCCCTTCAAGTCTATGTGTCAAAGGTGATGCAGAATCCAGGTTACCTGGCTTCTTAACAGTGCATGAAAGTTGCCTTTTGACCTTTCTTAATCAAACTGACGTTCACACACTTGTGCACTCTAGCTGGATTTAAAGGCCCCTGCATCGATGTGCAGGAGGCGCTTAAGAGCCGATGCCTAATCAGGCTTTCTGCCTTTACACACTTTTGACTTCATTCTGACACTTACAGACACAGGATTTCTTTCTCTTTCACACACACACATACACACACACTCAATAAAAATCCACATCTTCAGAAAATGAGTCACTCCCCCATCCGCCTAGTGAGAGGCGCTTGCTGTGACAGGCAATTTGTAGCCTGCCTTACATGTGTCACAACACAGCCCTAACAGCCACATACACTGCTTCAGACACGCACACACACAGACACACAAACATGCGCACACAGACAGCTGCTAACATGAATGCCCAAACACAAACACACACGCTTGAAGCCACTCTTGACTGACTGCTGCCTGGTTAATTGCAACAGAAAATAAATTCAAAATATTTCCTACTTCCTTCGTTTCTCCTGCACTCACATCACCTGACATCAAAACACCAAAACATCAGTACAGTACAAGCTTGTTTTTTTTTCTTCTTCCCAGGAACAGTGACAGTCAGCCCTCCCAGAGTGCCCAGGCTCCCCGGTGCACTCACGCTGCGATTAGTATTCTTTCAAGAAGGGAGCGGCGACTCCAAAGTGCTGTAATGAATCTGGGAATTAAAGCGCTTTAATTACAGCTTATCATTCTCAATAATGCTCAGACAAAAATGAAGATGTTTAGTGCTGAAACGGCTTCCTGCGTTGGCACCAAGCACTCATTTTGTCCCCGCCCCAGAGTCCATCGTGTGTTGGGAATGATAATGTATCATTACTTCCTGGAGTTCCATGGACGTTTGAGCACACCTCTAACACAGCTCTAATGTACAGATGGGTGGTGAATTAAAGGAACAAGCTGAAAAACTGAGTGGAGATGTTTAGCAGTTTATTTATGCAGTACACCTGTATGGAAGCATCTGTATTTATTATGCATCTCCGCCCTTTTACTCAGGTTTTTCTTTCATTACGTGTCTGCAATAGTCAATTGCAAATGATGGCGGCGAGAGGTCATGGAGGTGGTAATGCTTCTGGGTCCTACTGAATAATTCTTCAGCAGGGTGTCATTAGCTGTGTTAACAGCCAAGTTGTATGAGGCGGCAAGGAACAGTTCACTGATTTTAATAGTAAAATGGTGTAATGGCTTAAAGGCAAGTGCAGCAAGTCCGGGTTGAGGTTGAGGTGGCTGGAAAGCACAGGTATAAAACAACAGTGACAATATGACAACTTTTTTTTTCAAATTTACTTCACGTAAATCATGAACTCTTTGTAACAAGACTGAAATTGATTTTTAAAAAAAGTTTTTGGCCCGTCTAGCTGTTGACGTAACACAGCAATGGTCAGTTGCAGCGGTCAGTGCAGCATCTATGTATAAAGCTATGCTGGTATACTTAGATGTTGATTGGAGAATGAGACACAGGTGAGCAGATGGATGTGGGAGGATTGATGGGAAAGTCTGAGGGCATCTGGTGGACAGGTGGAGAATGACAGTAAAGCTTAACAGAGATGCATGGGCCTGGAGAAGTGTGAATGTGGCTGGAGACAGAAACAGAGAGGCAGAACGAGCAAAATAAAAACAACTAAGGCAGCTGTCGTGACACAAGGACTTGCTTGCTCAAAAGCAGCAGGAATACGGCTACCGAAGTAGGGAAGGGCATCCCTTTTCCCTTTCTCGCTGCTCAGGTTTTGCAGATAATGAACGTGTCTGTCTCCCCTCTCTATCCTGACCCCCCGCTGTCTGGATGTGAGTGCATCTTACTCCCTTTTCCCATATCCTAACCCATCCTTTATGTGTGTGTGTGTGTGTGTCCTCATGCCAGCATGATTAATAGCTGCTTTTGAACTCTGCCAGACTACAGGGGCGTCTTTAAGCCAATCTCTAATGGTTCATCTCTCCTTGGGCAGCCCGCTCCACTGCACCTGCCCACCTGCATACAGGGGTCACCACACACACATATGCATACTCACTTGAAACACACATACTCATCCCTTAATTGAGAGGGGGGGGTGCGCCTCATTCTAATCCAGCGGTGTCTATAGGGAACGGCCCGTGGAAGCCATCCTCCTCCTCCTCCTCCTCAATCCTGCCAAGAGAGTTAAATATTCCGTTTAATATTATACTTCCCCTCTGTCATGTTTGAGGTTTCTCAGAAGCATCTGCTTAATTATAGAAGAAACTTCTGAGCGATGTCACTCCTCTTTAATTGAATGAAAACAAGCAGTGGTGACAGTGGATAATGGCATCAGAACAGCCTGAGAAATTAGAGAGAGGCAACACATAAACACTCCAGCTTTGCTGTGTTTTTTCTTCCTCTTCTTTCTTCTCTGTCCCGCAAAGACTCTTGTGCATCATAAAACAATTATTGCCCATAATTCAAAATGAGCAATCTGCTCGACAGGGACAGTCAGTGAGAAGCTCATAAACGCTGCGAAGATGTTATATGTACATATGGGATGCAAACATCTTCTTGCGAGCGTCTAATCCTTTTCAGTTGATCTCCTTTTATGGGTCTGCTGAAGAAGAGGGTCAGGCACAGCTGCCATTGTGGGATGATGAAAGTAATTGACAGAAAATGAAGGAAAAGGAAGAATAGCGAGTGCGTGCTAAAGTTTGAGGACGTGAATACATCTCATATCTGGCGTATCTGTTTATCTTGTGTTCTATTCTTTGTAGAAAAACAAGCATGCAGATGTAGACGAGATACACAGAAATAGCCTGGACATTTAGCAGCTCGATTAACATGAGGAGAGTGATCTGCTGTAATCACGCTCGGAGCGTCGCGTCTCGCGGCGGAGAGCCCTTTCACATCCCATGAATATACCCCTCCCTGTACACACAATGGCGCCAATTTAAATGCAAATCCTGACATTCCCATCACTCAGCCGCGCGACGCCTGCTTTACCAAAAGCCCCGCCGCATCGGCCCTGATCTAAATGAGCCACGATCTGCTCAACTGTACATCTCATCTGTGTGTGTGCGTGCAAGAGAAAGTGTGCGGGAAACATAGTGTGACAGATAATGAGAGAGAAAGTCTTGATACTGTGCGTTAAAGAGATGGTGTTTATGCATGCGGGTCTGTGTGACAGCGATGATGCTGAGATTGTGTTCTGCCCTTTCTTCAGAGGAGGGTTATTCCTGCCTCCCGTCGCCTTGTCATGTCCAATATCCCGCAGCAATCGAGAGCTGGATGATGGCCCCTGAGTATGGGAGCATGTGTGTGTTTAGATCTCGGTGTGCGCAAGGAAGCGTTTAGTAACCACCAGCACGTGCACACATATTTGCAAAATTCCCTCTTTTTCCATGCAGTCAGTGATGAAGAGTTTCTGCCAAACCTCAGAGCTGCAGTCATTCTAAATGATGTGCAGTAATCAGGATCATGATTGGCCCCTCCTTTCATACTGTGGTTCCAGGCAGCCTATAGAGGTTTGTGGCTATTCAACATGTTCCAAAAGCTGGAAAAACTACTTTTAAAGGGCAAGTAAACAGTGATGATACGTCAGATCCATCAGATACACTAAACGTGTTCAAGTCAATGGGCCTCATGCAAGAACATTTTTCTATTTTCCTCTATTCTATTTTTTACTTTTTTCACAAGATGGGTTCATATGAACATGCCTTATTGCATTCAGCAAATGCTTGTAAGTTCAGATAATGTGTAAATGATCTATGCCTATGCATATTTGAGTGCACGTTCATGAGTCTCGCAAATTGGCATCTTAAACACCCCTATTTTACCAAATCAGGATACGCTTCCTTACCCATTTGTCAGGAGGTGTTCATTCATGAAAATGGCATCAAAGAGTAAAAAGAAGAACTGCTTTTGAAGAGAGATCCATAAAGAAGTGTTTATCTTTTCAACAGCATCAGAAGAGGCCTGTTAAAGTCAAGAAATTGGAAAAACAAGCGCTGTTTCTGAAATACAAAAGAAATGGTTTGATATGAAACATTAAAGACTAAAGTTAATTGTCATGTTTGATCTGGGTCTGCAACATCTATAAAATATCAGAAAATTGTGAAAATGTCAATCCCAGGTGTCCAAGTCCAAGGTGATGTCTTAAAAGGTCTTATATTGTCAGTTGAAAACCCAAAGACATTCTGTTCAGTGTGATAAGACACAAAGAAAAGTGGTAAATCTTCATATTTAAGAGGCTGAAAACAGCATTTTCTGAGATTTTTCTCTTGAAAAATGTCTTTAAATATTAATCGATTATCAAAGTAGTCTAATACCTTACAGACAACTCATAAGTTGAGTTCATACTGAGGAGAAAATTCAGAATATGAGAAAATTTGTGAATGCAACAACTTCTCTTCTAAATCACTGCTAAATCACAAGACACCAGACCTCCATGGTCTCAGCTGTTCTTGACATGTGTCCGTGACACCTAAAGCTTGTCCTGCAACATTTGCCACAACCATCAGACACAGTGGTTCTTTGAACTTGGTTCAAGTTGCTTGCAGTATGTGGGCACAGTGGCGTACTCGACTGCGGTGGTGACTCACTCCATCTTTATTAATCCTCTTTCCATCCTTCTGAATAGGGGATTTAGTATCTCGTTACGTAGTTCGGGCAGTTTTTCTCCCGGTTCATCTTGTATTGATTTCCCTGGCCGTAAAATGCACAAAGTCATGCCATAAAAGCCAATATGTTACTGCGAGGCTTGTGTAAAAGAAAAATCAACAGAGAAATACACCAGAGCGGAGGCGAGATGGCATGCAGCGCCACCCCCCCAATCTTCCCCAGCATGCCTGGGAAGAACTGTAAAAACACATAATTAACATAAAACTCATTAAAATTAGAGCTCGGTCTGGAATTCCCTGCCAACCACCAGCGTTCGTCGCCATTTTGTTGCACCACCAACCACCATACATCAAAGATGGTGAGAGGAGGCCAGCTGGATTATGTAACAAGGATAAACAAGTCTCAAGCTGTGGGGTGGGTTGGGGGATGATAAAGGCTGCGCATAAGCACACAACCCTAATTAAATTCCTCTCTCCATGTCATGTCATAACTTTTCCTACCAAACATTCTCCGATGCTTTCAGACAACTCACTGGTACGTGCTCAAAAAGAAGAATTGTTGTTAAACAAGTTTCGAAAAACAGTCTTTGCAACTTTCCTTTCGGTGTAAAATATGACTCCCCAGACTCTATCATTGGGGTTGGTCCTACAAGTGAAAAATCGTTCTTATGATTAAGGAGCCTTAAGTGAAATAAGTAGCCTGCACTCGAGCAACAAATGATCTGTCATTGCAATTCAGCGCCTATATTTTCCCCCATGTTCTCATAGACAATTGATGAGGCTGCCTTTGGAGTAAAGAACCCGAGAGAACAGAGCGTACATCATACACTCCGAGAGGCTCGGCTAATAGAGATTCATTGTAGGGAACCCCCCTACAAAACCCTCAAACATCAACTCCCCTCCTCCTCCTCCTCCTCCCCCCACCCAGAGGACAACATTTATTTCCGTCACAGAAAATGAGTAGGGCTCAATATTGTCTAAGTCCCCAGCTCTAACAGTAGTGATGCTAATGAGGCTAATGCTAGCGGAGGAGTCCCAGAGAGATGGTCATTAACATTTTACCGACTGCATGCCAGTGTTTGGCACTGTGAGCAAAGGGAGCCCCGGGGGCATCATAGGGGCTCATAGTCCTCCCTGGGGGGACAGCACAGCTCTTTTCTCTGTTCCCTGAGGAAAAGACATCAAATCCCTTCTCCACTGTATATGGTGGCTTCCTTAAAAAAAAAAAAACAACTTCACAAGACCTTCCTTCAAAGCTTTTTCTTTGGTGTTGCCTTTGTCTCAGTTTCTTTGTGAGCAGCCTGTTTCTTCTCTGTGCAATCTTTTCCCTGTCTCTCAATCACTCTCTCCAAGACTTTATGTTTGTTGAAGTCTGACATGTTTGTTGCTGCCACCTGACAGCGAGGAATAATAAGAAGAGTCTTGCTTACCGTATCACTCTTATTGCAGGGAATTGCCACTGCAGTCCCTCTGACAGACCTGTTAATAACAGATCCAAACCGCAGATCACCATGTCCCCCTCATCCTTCACTCTCTGTCTTTTTACCCTCCATTGCCCACATCTCTTCACCTCTCACTCACCCTGTCCTCTGCTTTCCCTTTCCCCTCATTAGTCAGTGGCTCTCACCTCACTTGGCTTCTCACAAAGTCTTTCCCCCGGCTGCCTAATTCTTCTCTCAGACAAATCTGTCTGAGTCACCCTCCATTTACCTCGTCCATCTCCGTTGTCCTCACCGTCCTCTCTTCTCTTGGCTTCCAGAGGGTATCCAGACGACCCAATCGAGGCGGAGCTGATCGATGAGCGCCACCCTTACATCCATGGCATGTATTCGGCACCGCTGGCCCAGCCGGAGAGAGGGAGCATGGCCAGTCTGGACCGCATGGGTGGACGGCGCTCACCATCCATTGACAGCATCCGCAAGGACCCGCGCTGGCGCGATCCCGACCTCCCCGAGGTCATCGCCATGCTGGGCCACCCCATTGACCCGGTCAAGTCCAACGCCGCTGCCTACCTGCAGCACCTGTGCTACGAAAATGACAAGATTAAGAAGGACGTCCGCCAGCTGAAGGGGATTCCTGTTCTCGTCGGGCTTCTGGACCACCCCAAATCTGAAGTCCATCGCAAGGCCTGTGGCGCCCTGCGCAACATCTCCTACGGCAAGGACAATGACAACAAGGTGGCCATCAAGAACTGTGACGGCATCCCGGCCCTCGTCCGCCTGCTGAGGAAGACCAATGACATGGAGGTTCGAGAGCTCATCACCGGTAAGAATAAACATTTCTGTATTAAAGACAGCAAACAACAGACACTCAAAATAATGTGCAGGGTTCATACAGGTGCTGGAAATCCTTGAAAACACTTCAATTTTTATATAGTGCTTTCAAGTTTTTAAAAGTGATTGGATTTTGGATTAACTGCTTGAAACTGCTTGAAATTGGCATCGCTTCATAATAAACTGCTATCTGACTGAAAAGCCTTCTTTTTAGATAAAGAAATAAAATAGGTCAGATAGTATAATTGCTTTTGCCTTTTGCACAAATTCCACTTGAGTCTCCCTTGCTACTCTGAGTCTGTATGTGTGGCCACACTTGGTGTGATCTGTCAGGTTTTTTTTTCTGACGTGTGCCCTCTAATGGAACTGTAAGTTGGAGGCTAACGGACGACAACATGCTGGGAGGTTGCTGTTTCAATGAGCACTGAGACATAAAACATAACATTGAAGCATAAAATTATTAGTCTAGTCATCGTTTGAGTGATTGGTTTAGCCAGGTACAGGATGTCAAGTCTACTTACAGAAATTTTGAAACATGAAAATTAGTTGTGTCATCCTTTGTCACCCTTCTGTAAAATACTGTATAAATGTATAGAAACATGGCTGTAGGGTGCTGGAAAAGATTGCTCCTTACACCTTGCCTTGACTTTGAAAAAAGTGTTGGAGCCTGATGAAGTTTAAGCAGGGCCATCTATGAAATGAAGAAGGACAGTAACATCATCCTATATGGTGAATTTGTCTTAACCACAGCACCCAGTTCTACTGCAGTGCAATCAATACATTTTATGAAGTCTTACATATTCATATTTTCCTACAAATTACTTTAAAAAGATCTGTCAGATCTGGTTGAAATTACTTGCCTATGGGCGTGTCTGATTGCATTCCTCAAGTAAGACATCACTGACAGATTCTCTGCCATAGGTAAAGGATTCTTATATCATGCAAAAACCACCTGCACAGCACTGTTACAGCCAAGCCTGTTGGCTGTCTTCTCCACCAACTGTAGGATCCCTGATCTCTGTCTGCCTAATTAGTCTCAACTCTCTTGCACGTACAGTAAGTATGAAAGTGCTTCTTTGAAGCCTTTTAAGCTGATATGATAGTACCTTGGTATGCCAGTCCTTTCCAATCACTGGCTGCATACTTCCCATTACATATACATTCCAGCTAGGAATGCACAGAGTTGGCTGTCATAATCCCATACTCTGCATAGTAATGCACAGCTGAGTCATACTATATTAAGAAGCAGAAAATTTCTGTGCTTTTTTTTTTTTTTGCAGCAGTGTGTTTTCACAGTGTGCTTTTTCACATCTTACTGTACATAATCTGATATGTTTGTGCCCCAGGCATTCCATACGCAAAGATGCTGTTCTTGCTGAATTAGCATTGAATTGTGTAACTCCCTATATGCTAGTGAGAGGAGATAACAATGCATTCAATGCCGTGCATGATTAGTCATTCGTTTAATTCCAGTGGAAACACTTTTTCAGTAAATTGTCTTGGAGATGGCTCTTCTTGCCACTTGTAAAAAGAGGAACAAATGTTAATGAGCTTATTAGTCGGTCACAGATCCATTTTCTTTCAATGAAGGGTCACGAGAGCCAGAGTTTAAAACAAACATTGTGATATTTGATTACTTACTGCACTGTGAGCAGAAAGAGACGGATTGAAAGTGGACCAATGCTCCATAGAAAAGCAGATGGCATATAAACATTGATTTTTTTCTGAGAAAGAGCTATTAGCTGCATTGTGTAATGAAATATGTTTTAATTCCTTTAAGAGGAGCTATTGATTCAAACGCCATGATAGGGTTGCTTCTCCTTGACCTGGTAAATGTCAACTGGGGAATACAGTGGCATGTGTGTGTTTGGGTGTGTGTGTGCGTGCTCAGCTAATCCCCAACATGATTGGTTTGACCTGACACACTTCGGCTGGTATGCACGCTTCGCCATCTGAGAAGGGGCTTTTGTTTTCTGTGTACTCGTGTGAAAAATGAGAACCACTTTAAAGTGAGATAGTTGACCTTTGTAAAAGAACCCAAAGACATGACGGGGGTTACTTTTAAGGTAATTTTACAGTTTAGAGGAAAAAAATTCTTGTTAATAGTTTCTTGCCGGATGTCATGTTGTGAAGATCTCTGAGAATGAAGCGTAAATATCAATACAAGATATTTACTGTTGACGGCTAAAATTCGGAGTTATTGATAGTGATATTGTTCCTTTAAAGGAGAAATATGTAAGACCCTAGCATTCAAAACTCAGTACTGTGGTCCCAACAGTGAGTTGGAGCCATAGACAGAATATTAAATAGGTTGAATCCCTATTTAATTGCCTATATGGTCTATCATTGAATGATTGAAGTGAGTTTCCTCCCCTCATCCACTCCTCCCCAGACTTAAAGCTCAGGCAGGTTGCCTGCAGACTGCAGGGACACTGAAGCTAAACGAGCGTTAGAAGAGAGCAACATTATACCCTGACGCTGACAACCAACCAAGGAGTTGATCCTCCACAAGTTGATCAGATGTTTATAACTATCAATATCCCCAAAACAATACCCCACTGCTCTGAATTACACTCTGGAACAGTAGAGTCACTGCTCCGAAAATACACTGGAGTTAGAGTTCAGTGACTGCCTGCCTGGAGCTCTGCAGGAGCTCTGCAGGAGCTCTGCAGGAGCTCTGCGGGAGCTCAGGCCAGCGCAACATCTTTAATTGACAATAACAAGCGATGATCAGTCCCACACTGTAATTATCCTGAAAACAAAAGCCCATTGCTCCAAAAATACACACTCCGGAGTTGGAATTCAGTGACTGCCTGCCTTACTGCCTGCCAGACTCATCAACATATTGCTCAATTTAACCGTTTAAAACATCTACGGTTTATGAAAGATTATTAATGATTTCGTATGACTCATAATCAAAATGGTTTTTCTGGTCCGGAATAGAAATTTCAAAGGAGGACACTGCAGCTTGAGCGTTCATGTCAGAGAAGCAAGTATTTCAACTTAACATGTTTCCGTCATCTCTGATGGCATATCATGGGCATTTTATGATTTATTACAGTAAATATATTACATATTTCTCCTTTAAAAACCATTCTTTTTGAACTGTAGGTGCATGCATGCATAAGTGAGTGCGCTTGTGTGTGTGTAGCTTTCCTTTGCTGTGACAGAGATGTCGCGGTGAGCGATGACTGTGCCGCAGCAGAAATGATTGCCTTTACAGCAGCGTGTTGCTCCCCATCGTAGCTAAAAATAACCCTGCACCACAAGACAAGGAGGACAGAATGGAGGGAGGCTTTCTTTTTTTTTTCCTCTTCCCTCCCTCCCTCCCTCACTCATTATCCACCCTCCCTCGCTCAATCTAATTTTTTCTCTCCTTCATTCATTATCTACACTCTCGCTGATTTTCTCCCTATCCTCTCTGTCTCTCTCCGTCTGTCGGTCTGTCTCCAGCTTTTGGTTTCCATCTCCAGAGCTCTGGCCCCAGTGAAAACAGGCCAGTCACAATGCAAGCTCAGCTTACAGCCTCAGCCCATGTGGCCAGAATTGGCCGTGTTTTTCTACAATTAAATATGGGGTTTTAAATATAGGCCCCTTTTCTTAGTCCATGTGTTTTAAGAGTTTGCTGTTGGAGTTTGTGCCGCTGCCCCTTGTAAAAACCACAGAGAGCTCTGTTTTCGACAGGGGGAAAATGGGTGACGTGGAAGTGTTTTTATTTTTTCCAACACACAAGACAGACAGACCAGTCGTTCATATTTTTAGAGCTTTGTACCGTTCAGAGTAATTCTGTTTTCCCTCCCGGAAGGCTCTGGGCTGTTTGTGCCCTCCAGCAATTCCCACCCTGGAAATGTCGATTATTAAGCGGATTTGTCTCCTGTTTATCCTGCAGGAGATGTCTACAGTTTTGTGGACTGACACTCAGGCAGGTGCTCGCAGGTGTCGTTTGGGTGAAAAAGTGCCTCAGTCGTTGGGATGAAAAATGCATATAGGGCAGCTTTGGCAGGCCTTTAAGCTAGAAGAGAGATGGTGTCTAGACAGGCATATGCATATCTGTGTCAAGGCTATTTCTGGGTGTCACATAATATATACAGCAATATTTAGTGAATGATTTGGTTTAAAGTACCTAAACTTTATTCTTAGTGCAACACCAAAGGCCTCTGAGAGCTAAAACCTGACACAGGGCATCAATAGTCAACTTTGTGGTTGAAGCAACCATGAAACAATATTTTCCATCTTTTAGTGTTTTTGAATTTAATGAAATTTCTCTAAAACATGTACTGTAGTAGTTTAATTTTGGCCACTGAGGGGCTGCTGTTATCACAGCTTTGCATTGTCACATTAGTTATTACAATGACTAATCTGTTAGCAAATAGTTGCCTGTTTGCCTATTTGTAGTCGTCTTTGTGGTTATCTGATGAAAGCAGTAGCCCGTAAAACCAAAACAAGCCTAAAGACAATAAATTGCACCAAATTAAATGCTTAATTTGACCCCTCACACATACCAATTTTATTCCATAAACTTTTGTTTTCACAGCAGCCAGTCTGACATGAAATAGCAGAGTAAACACAGATGTTTCCAATGATACTAATTAAGGATCTGTTCCATTCAGGTCAATAAGGGTCAGGGTGCTATTGTTCATACTGGCTCACTGGGAAGAAAGGAATGAATGGAGCAGGACCTTAATTAGTATCATTTGTAACACCTGTGTTTATCCTACTACTTCATATCAAAAATGGCTGCTGTGGAAAAAGGTCTATTGCTAATATAAATATTTTGCTTTAAACAGAATGTGAAACATTAGAGACTGAAACCCCTGATACTGTTGGTGCTGTTATTGACACTAGTGAAACATATACATGATAATTTGATTTTGTTCCACTGAGAATCTAGTCTTTCGCTAATACCTAAATGTGTATATTTGCAGCAGTTCAGAAGTTACATAAAAATTTGAGATTTTAACTTGTACTTGTACTTTAACTGCTTTGGTAAATTTGGGACAGCAGCTCCATGGATCAAACCTCTGCTCTGTCACCTGTATAGTAACAGACAGTACATCTTTTTCACTGCAATCATTTTGGCATCATACCATCGAAGGAAAACACACAGGTGTCACTAATAACATTCATTAGTAATGGCTGCATCCCATGTGGGGATACCAATTCCTGGCCTCTGATATTTTGCATGTGGGCTTGCTTGAATGGCTCACTGAGACATTTGATTGGATCGTTAGTGTAATTAATTACACCTGTGCTTTGTCTGCTATGACAAGCCAAAATAAAGACTTACTTTTCTTAAAATGATGACTGAGTATCTAAGTCACTTTTTTGAGGACACTCAGTCATTATTTTGAGATAGACAATATTTTGAGTTATGAAGTCATTATTTTGAGATGCTAACTCATTATTTTTAGATAATAAGCCATTATTATGCGAATGTTTTAACATTATGATGCTATCTTTTTACTTGCGTAAATGGGCTTCCATAGAAGCAGGTGCAGCAGACAAGCATTCATTTTGTAAATACCAGTCAGCTGTTGGACAATGAAGGACACTGAAGGACAGTGATGACTGTACTGTCCTGTATTTAACACAAATTAAATCCAGATTCCCACTTCTATTATTTTCTCACTGCTGTCACTTAAATCTAACATATGAATTCAATGCTGCTTTATAAATTACTCAAATCGAAGTGTTACCATAGATATACCACCCAGTGTAACACAATTTTTTTTTTTCACATTTTCTGTATGTGATCTCAAATATGACCTTACAGTTTTTACCGACTGTCTTTCTTTTAAAAGCTTTTATTGAGGTTTTTGAAAGAAGCTTTGTCTGTCGTCATATTTTATGAAATCATTACCCGAACAAAATCCTCAATTTGGAGAAAGTGATTCATTGGAGTAAATGAGTTAGTCTTTTATTTTATTAAATCAGCCTTCTTCGATGAATCTAACTTTTCAGTTTCATCAGCCTACACGTAAATTATGTAACACAGGTGCCTGCCTTCCTTTGTGTGCGGCAAACAGGAGAGAAAGCTTTTTTTCACTGAAGGGAACATCATTTTTCAATAGCGTTTGACTTTTGGACTTGACAACACTTTAGAGTTTTTGGAAATGTCTGGATCATGTGAATTGGAAACAATCTGATGCCGTTGAGACCAGAATCTAATTCTACAGATAGTACAATACTAATAATATCAGTGTAGCCTAATAGTTTTTATTTGCAAATGTGCAGGATTACTACACAGCAGTTGAATGTTGAATTTGAATGTCAATGTTATGAACGAAGCTTTGAACACAGTTTTAGCATATGTACAGTGTGTTCTTTGGTGTGCAGTCATATAGTACACACACATATGGGCCTACACTAGGGCTGGACAGTATGGCCTAACATTCTTCATCACAGTATATATTTTTGGTTTTTATTTCAGTCTTAATGAACTGTATTTCTATTTCACATAGTATTTTAAGAAAATTTAATGTGCAAAACTGTATTAATAAGTGGAATAAAAATACCAAACCTTTTCTCAAGTGTATCAGGTATTACCACCACTTATAGCCACTGTTATCTGACATGATTTGCAGATTATCGGTTTCTGTTTTTAAACCTGAACCATCTTGAAAACTGGCAAAGCTCTGGCATTAGTGCTTCTTTTATCTGCGCTTTAAACATTTTGTTGTAACGTTGGACTCTACCACAGTGTCACAGTATGGTCAAAATTCATACCGTAGGGCAAGTTTAAACCAGGTTACTTTCTATAGCGTTTATACCTTCCACCCCTAGCCTGCACATACAGTTAGGTGTGA
>JAJHUR010089021.1:0-12578 GCA_027495735.1 Lutjanus campechanus | reverse complement strand
AATTTTACACTACTCAATATAATATAGCCTAATATAATATAATATAATATAATATAATATAATATAATATAATATAATATAATATAATATAGAACATTTGAACGTTTGGAAACTTTAATAATAAATGTTAATGTTTTTTTTCTTAACGTTTTCGTTTGCCACTGATGGTATCTTCTCAATGAGATCCCTCCGTTTACATTGTAGCATTTGTGAACAGCAACATGTTGCCACTGCAGTCTGTGAACTCTTTGAATGCGCCTCGGCAGGGCGCATGCGCAGTACTTGACATTTTGAAGTTGCTTCTCCGGGGTGTTTGAACAGGAAGGCGGACATGTTGGTCAGGCTGTGGGAGAAAATCGGGCATCGTCTGCTGTTTTTTTCCGAAAATTAACACACATGAAAAGCCGATTTATCTGTCTTCAGACTGAGAGTTAAAGCCGTTTGGACGCGAAACGGTCGACGGTCAGTGACAGTGCACGGGCTGCAGCGGGAGGACTGCCGTTAAACGTTGTAACGACTCCGTGTTTAAACTGATCGAAATTTGGAAGAAGCAGAAGTTTTTTTCCCACCACTTCTACTTTTGAGCTGTCAGATTCTATTGTCGTTTTCTGCAAGGGGCCTGGCATAGATATGGGAACGGGCCTGGACTAACCTTCCCACAAACTATGCTTTAGAAAGAGACATTACATTGAAGTTTTAATTGCCTTTTGTTTGGATGCACCAACATTTTAAGCCCTTATCCTCAGTGGCATCCTGCGGAGGCTGACTAATCTGTCGCCGCATTTATCTTTTGCCACTGAAGTTGTTCGCCACTCATACTGGGAAAACCTCTTTCGACTCTGAAAATGTGGCTTCTGTACATTCAACGCAACCTTAAACGTTTCATCGTGTGTGAAAGCCAGAGGAGAACGATGTATTTTCTTTGAAGTGCGGTGTAAAGTTCACACGAAGAAAGGAACATTCGGCTAGCTAGCTTTAGCAGCCAGCGGTAGCTAGCTAGCCAGCCGTCTGCCTCGCCAGTGAGCTGTTTTTGTTCACAACCCAACACCGGGACTGAGTTTAACAGCAAAAATGTCTGCTCGGGAAAGTATGGAGGCTCGATTTGAAAAAATCGATGCCATGTTGAAGGACCCAAAGTCAGAAGTAAACACGGATTGTCTTCTGGTAAGTTTGTAGCGTGCTAGCAGGCTACGCATGCTAGCGAGTCAACAGTTCGGGGTCAGTCTACTCCTTGGAGCAGAAATTCTTTCCAACCAACAAGTCGTCTCGATTGTCACTGAAGGAATGTGCTGATATTGACGCCGACAGACGGTCCAGTTTGGCTCACATGCTTGATCAAGTTCAAACATCTCTGTGTGTGATCGTATATGTGTTATAGTCCCGTATTTTAGCCAAAAGTGTGGGTCAACCGCACACGAACTGCAACATAAACACACACAACAGATTTAGTGTCATCAGACATTAAAAATGCCTTTTTAGTACAGGGATTTTATGTGAAAATGCATATAGAGTACTGGCTTCAACAGAAAATATGACAAATATTTATTACTCATTGAAGTCTCCTCTATAATATATATAAAGTTCTAAGAGATCCAAGTGGTAGTTTCTTAACTAAGACTGCACAGTTAATTGAAATATTATCGCAAATCGCAATATGGCTAAGTGCAATATTCAAATTACAGAGGATGCAATCTTTTGATAAAGGAAAAATGTATGACAAAACAGCCTTATGGTGAGTTACTGTTGTGCTGCAGAGATGTCCTGACCTGATGTGAGAAAACATGTTTGTGGGGTACAGACTCCCAACAAATGTCACATCATGATGTTAAGTCTTTTTTTTTTCAGGGAAAATAAAAATTGTGGTGCAGGAATGAACATTCCTGCTAATCATGAATTAGGGCCAAGCAATATGGCTTATAATTTATATCAAGATATTTTTAGGCTATTCCACTATATATCTTGAAATACGCTTTCTCCAAAGTAACATAAGTTCTGAATTAGTACAAACATAAATTGATCTTATAGAATATGATGCATTGCTTTAGACTGAATAAGCCAACAGTATGTAAAGTAGTTAAATTAGCTTGATTTTAAACATCTGCAACAGTAAAATGCGTAGAATGTAGCGGTAATATTGATCCCAAAACATCATATATAATAGTACAACATCGATAGGGACCATTTTATGGCTACCATAAGTAAATTTTGCCATAATATTTATGGTGAAGACATTGATAAAATTAAATATCACAATATTTTTGACCAAATACCTCAATCTCTTTATTGTGGCAATGTTGTCTGGGTGACTATTTGTGCTTCCACAAAATACTAACACAGAGAGATTTTTTAAAATATAAAACCATCAGTAATGTAGATGTAATGACTTGGTGGATAAAGGCAAATAATATAACAGCCAGAATAGTCTGCTAAGTTAAGAAAGTTACTTTACTGCTTTACTATAATGCAGTGATTAAAACTCAATACTTAATACAACACTTATGCCATATCATGATGTAACCATAACCAAAATCCAACACAATATCTGGTCTCATATCACAGTATTAATATAATATCGATAAATTGCCAAGCCATAACCCTGGTACCACTTTTTGCTTCCTAAAATAATAACTCTCTCAACATAACCATATAAATATACTTGTACTCAAGGCAATATAAATTGGCACTCATGCATTAATTAACATAAATTTAAAGCAATTATCTAGATATCACTTAAAACAGCACTTTTGTATTTCTTTTATATATTTGTATTAATTAACATGTTAATATATATAAACTCAAGCTTGTTAGCTTTTAAGTTAAACCTGTTTTCATTCTAAAAATATTGCAAGAAAACTAACCCTACCTGGTCAGTTTGACCCACTTATGCATCTAAGGGTTAAGAGTTTCCTTTTGCACACACTGAACTGCATTCAACTCCCTGTCATGTAAAAACACTCTTGTTAACAAGGACTGAATCCTTTGTGTTGACATCAGACAAGAAGACATACATTTTTTTTAACATGGATACCAGTGGAAAACTGTGGCATCACTAATATCCATATTTTTAGATATTTTCTCCCACTTGGATTTCTTAAGACTTTTGATATGTTATAAATTACACAATTATAAGACTGAACAGTTGAAAGAGTTCCTGTTGTAATTTGTGTGGGGTCATGTCGTATAATACCTGTACTATTAAGGGTTTACGAAAAGAAGACAATCAGCACTTTGAAACTGTGGTATCCTACAGTAAAATACTGTAAAAAACTTGCAACCTTAAACAACAAAACAGTTATTTTTAGCGGTAGGGTTGTTGTTGTTTATCTGTGATCTACTTTCAGCACTCGATAATCTAGCTTCAACAAAGGAGTCTAATTAGAAAGCAATAGTAACTAAAATAGACTGACAGATGGCAACCATGCTTCTGTCCTCCACAATACAGACACACTGTCAGCTTAGTTTTACTCAGGCTTGTTAAAACAAATCATGCTTTTAAATCTGTATTGTTTCCGTGTCACCCACTACAAACTGATAATGTTTTGTGATGTCACTAATGCGCCTTTTTTAGATCATTAGGAAGTGGGTGGTGAGGTTAGTGTGCTGTTTTGTCTAGATTTACTTATCTAAGCCTCATTTTGAAGTGATAGGCTGCCTGCGAGCTTGTTCTAACCTGCAGGCCTCCAGCTGTATCAGTACACCTGTTGGCTGGAGTTTGCTCAGGCTGCTTCCTGTCTATGGGTGACAAGTCATGAAGTGACTCTCATGTCTGAGGGAAGAAGGCGGCTGCTGCCACGTGCTAAACCCTGAAGCAACACCTTCATGGGTTTTTGTTACATGCGGCAATCCCAGGAACTGACTCACCATGGAGTGGATGCCAAGGGGATGTTGTTGTGTCAAGTGTTTGTTGATATCAGAAGGCTTTCGGCTGGGGTGACACAGTGGCACTCAGTGTTTTCACGAGGATTTGGCTCTTAGTGACTCATGGATGCAGTTGCACTCAGATGTAGTGTGATGAAACTAAAATTTATGTGGGTAATTGGATGGAACATTTTGGCCTGATTTTCCAGGGACTGACCTTGGTACCTACTTTTTGTATTTTCTAGTATGCCTGAGTTTTCACTTGGGGTTCACTGCTTTAACTAACAAGGAGTTCTGGGTTTCTGTTTACAGTAGTTTCATTATAAGTTATGACAGTCATACTCTTTGACTAATGATTCCTGTATCTTTATTGTATGATATGGGAAGTATCAGCAGGAAGACCAACTTGCCAAAGCAAAAGAACATCAGGGAAGCTGTTTTGGGAAAGGGGCTTGTCCTAAAACCCAACCCACACACACCCAACTTGGAGTGTTTGTGTATAGGCTGCTGTAGATAGCTGTCTTTTCTGTTGCAGAAAGAGGTAATTAAACTCACCTAAAAGTGCACACACTCTGCATTTTTAATGGCAAAAAGCTGTGGGGACTGTTCCTGCTGGCAGCCACACACACAAGGGTGTTGTTCCTCTTTTTTCCCCTTTTCTGCGATCTCGCCGGATCAATGAATGGAGGCCTTTTGCTGAGGCTCTCCCTGCCACCATGCAACTCCACCCACAGCTTAATAAAATTCCATGCTAATCAAATAACCTCTTGTCTTTGACTGGCCTGGAGTTCCCTGTGTGTCCCAAAGCCATTCTGCACGTCTGGAGAGAGTTGAGAGCAGGCAGGCAGCTCTGAGGTAGCTGGGTGTGGGCTCTGCTCTCTACCCATAAACCAAAATTATGTGGACTGAAGACTCATGTTTCTGAATGCCGTGAATCAGGACATTTAACTCATAAAGCAGCCAACATGCTTGGCTATGAGTAATAGATTCCATCAGAATGCACAATGCAGGCCTTTTACTGGCCATGTTTCTGTACCTGAGTCTTGAGCTGGCATTGCTGTATGTCTGAAGCATAGCCCTGCTGGGATTATATATTTTTCCCATAGAAGCCTGGTCTGTGTTGTGTGATTGTGACATTTGCCCTGTACCTTACCACTCAGCCTTGGGCTGGCCTATTGAGCACAGCTTTCCAACCCTGCTGTCCTTATCTTCACCCCCTAAATAAATCCTGCTAGGAGAGAAGAGTGTCTTATCTGGACTGGCTGCCCCCTCCCCAATCATTGTGCTCGAGGCAGGCTTCAAAAGAGCCAATCTCAACAGACAGAATTCCTGACATTGTCAGGTGAAAGCTCATTGACATTAAGGGTCTTGACATTGTCCATATTTGTTTTTCTTTTGGCAACAATCAGCATCTTGCATCAAATGAATTTATCAAATGAATGATATGTCTGGATTGGCCATACTCACCTTAGTTGGAGTATCTGAAAGGTGTCAATTTATGAAAATACTGAATAGAAATTCCTAGTTGCTTTTTTTTTTAACTTTGTCCTTCAGTGGTGAATTCTGTTCATTTAAAATCAGAATGGTGAAGTTGATATGTTGGAACTTGTTTTGCAAGGGCTTTGCCTCTGTTTGAGATATATAAAGGCTTCCTGGTGCAGCCTTTGTTCTTACTTTGACACTTGGGGTGCATTAGCTTCTCTGTGTTTTGATCCCTCTTTGATCTGTTATTTGGACTCTACATCTGTAATAAGAGTAATTACAGGAAACTCCAAGGCCAGTAAACCAGATTTGTAGACAGTGATTTACTGTGTGAATGCTGCATGTACATGTTAGGGTGGATGCTCTTATTTTTATGTGAATCAGGGTATTAGTTGAATAAGCTTAAATCACTGAATTAACAACACTGTAAGGTGGACAGTTTATGTAGTGGGTCTTATTCGTATTAGACTGTTGTAGCTATGAGCTAATGAATAAGAAACACTTGCTTTATTGAATAAATTAGTTAATGAATGTGTTAAAATCACATTTGCAGGTTAATGCCTGCTAGTATTTGCCACTCAAATTAGATTTTGCCCCACAATCTTTGTAGATTAATTTAAAGAGATGCTTATTACTACTTATTTCTTAATTGTGCTGTGTGTCAACAAAGCTATGGAATAATAAAATTGCTAGTGTGGAATGTGAAGTGAAGTCTACTAAAAGCTGGCCATGAAGATCTTTTGTACACACAGAGAGACGGTTTTCAGTCATAACTGCCTGTCTGACTACAACAGCCAGAGTTGATCCTTGTCTTGCCTGTGTAGAGTTCCTGGCCTTGTTTTAGCGACCTTTGCCTTTAATGGACAAATCTTACCTGCAAGGTGTAGTCTGCTGGCACTGATAATGCAGCCATAGTCTGTGTTTGGTTCTAGACTTGAGACAGATCTGCACAGTTTTGACAGAGGGAGATGATTGCCAGTCAAGTGTATGTACACTACATGACATTTTTACAGGGTAAAAACAAAACTTTTTATGTGACTCATAACCGAAAGATTTAGTAACAACAATCAACCTCATTTTCTTCAATCTATTCATTTGGAGCAATGTGTACGATGACAGAGTTATAATGCTTTGAATGACCGTACTAGTGATTTTTAAAGTTTATGCCTGTTAAGCTGCGAACTGTGAATAATTTGCTAATACTTAATATTAGTGGTTGCCATTTATAAAAGCATGCTGTAAGATTGTACGTTGATTGACCTTCCAGGCAGCTGTTGCTTCCAGGTTATACCAGTGCAATTCAGTCACTTGCTTCTGCTTTGTTTTGTCATTGACATTAATTGAAAAAAATGTGCAAAATGATGGTCTTTACTGCTAAATTAAGGTTTATCCCGTATAGCATTTATATTATGGATGTCCAAAAATCTACTGAAATGAGCTTTCTGCAATACAAATCAAAGGCAGAATTTGTAATTCTCCCACTATTCGAAAAATCGAACCGTGACCTTAAAATTGAAAGTCAAATCGATGTTTGCATTTTGAGAATCGTGACACTGCTAATTAATTTATAGACCAGTTTATGATGATTAGGCAGATGTGTAATATTATTGTGATATAGATATTGTTCTTTGTCATATTTTTCTTTGATGTCAGATGGGAATGCAGCTGTCAGGAGACACTGATTTGAAAACTCATACTAGAGTCTTGGATGTTGCAGCATCCTTGAATGCACCACCCTTTTTTTCAACATCGTCCCTGCTCACAGCTGTTTTTACTCTGCAAAGCTAATATACAGTAACTTGACAAAAAGTAAAAGTCACTGAATTCTCATTGTGGTGGATTATCTACTTCACTTGTGTTTCACTTCTCTATTTGATTTTCATAGTGTGCTACCAGAAAGCAAAAAGCACTTCAATAACTTATGGTATGTTTTGGAGAAAAAACTACTGTAAATTGTAATCCATAGTAGTTATTTAGCTGCACTATGGAAAACTTTGAACTGCTTTGGTCGTTTGGTCTCCTTGAGTTGAAAAACTTGTATTTGTGGCAGTGGTAATGGTTAGCGTTTGATCTGTACCTATTGTCAGAAAGGTTCAGGGCTGTCAGTTGTAAACTGCTCTCCTCAGCTCTTCAGCTATGGGAACAACAATTGGCTGAGCTATTTGTAGCTCTGCATTCCCCCAACTGACTGATTATGTGCAGGAATGCATACTTAAATGATCCAGCCGTTTAATAATGGCACGCTTTTGCCTTTGATTCACCCATTGAACTTTACAGCCTCATGCTTTTCTTTCATCTTATTAAGGTCCGCAATCCCAGTTTGTCCCATGTATACATCGACCCATGTCCAGTGAAGATGGTAGGAGTGATTGAGTTGATGGGATAAAAGGTGGTTATTTATCAGGATGAGGTCAGGAATCCTGGGCAGAGCAAAGATAGGACAGCAGAGTTTTGCTTGAGAATCCGGAGCTCGGTCAGTGGAAACTCGTGAGTGCTCTCCACTGTTGGAATAACTCAATTATATTTTGACATGAAACCATTTGTGACAGTGATTCTCGCTCACTGGGACCTCATAAGGAAATGGAATGCCCCTGTTTTGCCACCCCTGGGTTCACTGTCACTGCTGTTTATCCACTAGAGTTGTTAGATATGCAGTCTTTCTAGGTAAGTGGGATTTCCTGTCAGTAGATATTATGTACAGCAGGAGTGTGCAGAAGGAGTTTGGACCAAGTGAATCTCTCAGTGGTGGATTTCAAAGTGTGCCAAATGGATAAATCCCAAAGCAGATGGATATATTCCCTTGGAGTTCCATTTCTGTCTCACTGCCTGTACCTGTGAGGAAGCAGTGTGGTATTTTGCATTTTGAATGTCTTCAGTGGCGTGTATGATTACATTTGTGTTTACACGGCTCCAGCCTGCAATGGAACTGCCTTTATTTGCATGGCAAACTGAACGGCCGTCTGCACAATTGCTCACATGTGGAAAGCATATTGTCTTGAAGAGGTGGCAGAAAAGGAAGTGAGAAGTAGGGCTCGACTTAGGCCAGTCCACATGCCTTGTGCTGGCATGCAGAAAGGGATGATGTGGCTGAGTCTCCCATGGAAATTTTAACTCAGACTTTAATGTCTGGAAAAGAGCTTGTGTGTCGACTGTGTGTGTGTGGATTTTGCTTTCCTTAAGCTTAAAGAAATAATTACCATATGTAATGCCAACCACTGGCTTGTGTGTTTTGTATGACTATAGATTTTTTTTAAACATAATTACCAGTTTTCATTAATAGGGTGATGTGATGGTTTTTCATATTATTATTTAGTAATCCCAGGGATGTGTCGCCCTCTGGCTGAAGCAGCATCAGCAGAAATAGGATAACATGGAGTCCTGTGAGCTCTGGTTTGTTTTCCCAGCAATTTTTTTTCCCAAGACTGCCACATAATGAAACATAGCCTGTGGACTGCTACCGCCCAATGCTTGTTGCACTGAGTTAATTTTATGCATGGGTTTGCTCAGGGCACAAAATTAGCACCAGCTACCAGCCAAATGCTGGCAAATCAAGTGGCTGGTAGACTTGCTTTACTCACCATCCGGAAAAAATTTTAACATTCACAAGCAATTTGGACAATGGACAAAAAAGTAAAATTTGCATCCTCCATTTCTAGTGGTGTATATTGTTTGAATATTGTGTATGTTCTATTTTAGGGATGAATTTAGTCATTTGGGGCCTTAGGCAGACACAGGCGTGGGTCCTTCATGTTCCTTGTTCTCCCCTTTTTTAAAATCCTTGAATAAAATAAGAAGTCATAAAAATAAAATGTTATTTATAGTGGAGCGTGGAGAATGAATTGAGGAGTCTCAAAGCCTCAGAAAAGAAGCTGCTCTGTAGTCTGTGGTAGGGCAGCAGATACTTGTGTATCTCTTGCCAGACAGCAGCAGGGAAAACTGGCTTTGGCTGTGGTGGGTATTGTCCTTTAGTATCCTGCTTCCTCCTTTTTTCAGCATCACTATGGTAGCTTTTCTTCCTTCTTCAACAGTCGGTGCACCACATCAAGTCGTTTGACTATAAGAATTGGCTGTTGTCTTCCTGAATCATTTTTGCATATGCACTGTAGGGCTGGGTTAAAAAAAAAAATCGATTAATCGATTCAAATTGGTTTTCCTTTGAGTGGTCCCCCAGATTGGTCTTTTAATATGTCTTTTCTCCCGCGGATGTAAGGTACAGCCTGCAGTTTTAACCCTGTTGGTCTAATGTGACCAGCCTTTCACGCGAGGTGTCGAGGTGCAAGATTTCGCTAATTTTCGAGTGTTGGTCAGGTCATGTTTAATAAAAGTAGATAATTAATTTACTGTAAAATCACTGAATATTCCACATTAGTGGAGAGGCCCTGAGATACTCATGAATTAATCATTCTGATGCAATTTTAGGATGTGGATTTTTACAAAGACACAATTAGTAAAAAGTAAAGAAATAACTTATTAACCATAAGTGTATGAGGCATTTTATGAGGCCTTTGGTAGCCGGGGACCTAACGCATTTGCTGACCTTTGCCTAATGGTAACTAACTCACATTTTGATGGATATTATCATATTGTGTTGCCTTGTTAATTCAGCACTATTGCCACAGTGAATAAGCGAATCTCAAAGGCTAAAGGCCATATCCACATACAGATAGAATTTATAGTTGTATTACTATTTATCTGCATTACTGCAACATTTTATTTCCTCCATTTTTTTTTATCATTGATGCCCTTGTCTCTGCCAGCAGACAGAAACTCCTGAGCCCTTGGAAACTTCAGAGCTGCAAGAAGTGCTTATTTAGGAACAGTTTCACCTCCCGAAATTGCTCTGAATTACCAGCCAAAAAAGAGCTTTGTCAGTGATCCTCAACCATCAGCCTCATATTTGTTAGCATAGCCTGGAGCTGATTTTGGGCTGAGCCATGTTGGTGCTACTGGCTGCTCCATCTGGCCCAGCGGCAGAGTGGTCTGATAGCTGAGGCTAGATGATGTTTGGTTGCTAACCCTCAACTTTGATGATTACAAACTAGTCAGCAGAGGTTACTTATGTTTCATATTTACACGTTAAACCTGATGACCCTGCTGTGTATGGTGTTTTGAAACAAAATGCGGAGGCGTTAATAAACAAACACAGAGGCTGCTTGATATTACAGATAAAATACTAATACACTAACGTGTGAGGCATTCAGGTACATATCGTAGAGTTGGTCAATATGACCATAGCTGTGTAGTCATAGTGCATTTCCATGAGCATTTTGAAGTACACATTAAAAAAGGTTGATGGAAATGGCAAAATTCGAAAACACACTCAATTTTGCCAAAAAAAAAGAAGTGAGGGATGGAAACACTTTTTCTGAATAGATTCTGATGTAGTGAACATGTAACTTGTGTGACTGATCAGCTGTTCCCTCTGCCACAGTCTGTTCATTGCTCCCTTGTCTCTATACTACATCAGTGATCTCTCCATACAGATCTGATGTAAGATACCTCACATTAATAAATGAAACAGAAATGTTGTATTTCCTTTGTACAGTATTTTCTATATTGTTTTTCACTGTTTGTGGTTCAACTAGCACCCTTTTAATTCATCCTCTTTTTGCACCCTCTTGCTCTGCAGTGGAATAATGGTTTTCCGACTGGAAACCACCATTCATTTGTATTTCCGTGTGCTGATTTACTCAAAATTTGGTTAAAATTTTGCAATACATTTGGATGAAAACAACTAATTAGACTATGTGAATATAAATTTGTCTACATGGGAAGATACTTGTCCATACTGTTTGTACTGTGGTAGGGTAGGCACCACTTTAATAACTCTGGGTGGCCATTGTAGCTAGTCTTCCAAATCATTGAGCAGGGTTAGATTATGGCAGTAATTTATTTTTATATGATTTTTCACCATCAGTGTCAGGTATTAAATATGCTGAGAGAAACTGACACTTTGTTCGTAAATAGTATCTCAATTGATTTTAAAGAAAAACACTACATGACTATGTACCCCATGGGACCTTACTACAAAAAATATGTATGGTAGTCAGTGGCTAGAGAAAAATCTTTTTGTCTCACTTTAATTGTGCCATGAATTATATGATGGCACAATTGATCTTTGTCAATTCAAATGTAGCAGCAGAAAGTAGCAGTTTGTGGTAGGTTGGTTGTAGTTGAGTGTGACGTAAAACTGCTCACTGAACTACATCTCTCGTCAAGACCCGTTGCGAGTGTCCTGGTACCAAAGCACACAGGCATCATAGCTTCTGTGGCTAGCCTTAGCTTTTGGGTGGAGAAAGTCATGACGTCACTTCCGTGACTTTTGGGTGTATAATCTAATTCTAATTACATATCTTCACAGTCTTGTGCTGACGTTTTGTGACAAATAGCCACTTGACTTACACCAGTGACCAGTGACACCACTTGACTTGTTAAGTCCCACGATGGTCCACTCAAAGGGCCATTACTTTGCTTCTCTATGCAATATATTGAGATCAAGAAAAATATATAGGCCAGTAATAAGATGGAGTATTTAATCTTTATCACCCACTCCTAACATCTCTGTATCTCTGGATACAATTCTCCCCTAATAACTTGACGCAGTCCCTTTTTCCATGCAGATAGCTGACACCATAGTAGAGATGCAAATGCAGGAACAGTTGCTGCTCACACACCCTGTGCAACAATTTTACTGTCTCAAATTGCTAATTTAATGTTGCACAGTTTGCTTCTTAAATCCACTTTGTTCTATTTAGAAATTACATTCTTGTTTTTTTTAAATGCTACATTGGGATTTTCCGCTCACTAAAACCTGTTTCTTTTGTCACACTGGTGTTTCTTAGTATGGCTGTCTTCCGATTTTTCTTTGTTTTTTCCTTCATTTGTTCTTCTATTGGACCAGCCAGCCCCACATGCACCAGCCCTCCACTCCCTCCTCCTTTCCGTCAAACTGTAGTGTTAGGCACTAGTGCTGATTGAAAATAAGGCTCACTATGTGACTCTGTACTTGGGATGGATTTTTTTCCTCCCTTCCTTCACTTTTTGTTGAGAACTTGTTTGGCCACATACCTAAAATAGCTCTCTGACGTGTACAGTCCTGTTAAGGAATGTTACTGTGGCTGTCCAGAGTTCTCTGCGGCAGGAAGTTATGCAAACGTGCATTGCGGAGCACAGAGCCTTGTGATTAGGGTCCTGAAGGACTCAGTTCTTCGGCTTTTTTTTCCACTGCAGGCTGGAAG